>VUQH01016976.1:15760-27602 GCA_015106775.1 Etroplus canarensis | reverse complement strand
ACAAAGCACCCCTGACACTCGTCTCCACCCACTCCACCCTGCCTGAACTCTCACCTCTCTTGTGCTCTGTCCGTTGCTTTGGACAGTTGACCCCAGGTATTTAAACTCATTCACCTTCACTACCTCTACTCCTTGAATCTTTACCATTCCACCTGCCTCCATCTCATTCACACACATGCATTCTGTCTTGCTTCTATTGACTTTCATTCCTCTTCTCTCCAATGACACCTCCACCTCTCCAGTCTCTCTTCCACCTGCTCCCTGCTCTCACTACAGATCACAATGTCATCTGCAATCGTCCACATAGACTCCTGCCTGATCTCATCTGACAATATGTCCATCACCATTGCAAACAACAAGGGGCTCAGAGCTGATCCCTGATGTAATTTCACCATTGCACTGAACCCATCTGTCAGTCCTACCACATACCTAACTGTCTCACTGTCCTAATAAATGTCCTGCACCACCCTTAGATAGTTGTCTGCCAATCCTGACTTCCTCATACAATGCCACAGGCCTTCTCTTGGTACCCACTCGTATACTTTCTCTAGATCCACAAAGACACAGTGTAACTCCTTCTGATCTTCTCTATACTTCTCAATCAGCACGCTCAAGGCAAACCTTACATCTGTTGTACAAATGTATAAGCCAGCTTCAAAATCACTACATCATCAAATTTTCTGATGATACGGTGTTCATAAGCTTGCTGTATAAAGATGACTGTACTTTTGTATACTACATTGAGATCAAAACCTTCAAAGACTGGTTTGACTGCCACTTCCTGATTTTAAATGTGAAAAATACTAAAGAAATAATTTTTGACTAGAGAGGTAACAGTCTATGAACTAGTAATGACCAAAAACAGTACTTGTAAGAAGTAAACTCACACAAAGACAAACTGAGAGCACGGATTAAAATGCACACATGGAGAACACAGGAGGCAGGGAAGGAATGCTAAACAAAACTACTGGAACAGAACTCAAGGAGACAGGAACATACAGAAAAATAAAGAAACTGCAGGGAACATCTAAAGAACTAAATAACATACATAAACAAGGCTACTCTACAAAATATAAACATAAACGAACAAGGAAGCAATGACAGAAAAAAGCATTCAAAATGACAAAAATCTAATGAGTTCCAGACTTCATGGAGGTCTATCACTGTGTGAAAATTCAAAATACTGGGACAAACAGTTTTGCACTATTGCAATGACATGAAGGATTTGTAGCAGCAGCCACAGCAGCACTGATGAGTCCATCATATCCCTGCTTTTCACGGATATAAATATACTGAGGCCCCTATTTATGATGTAACATGAACTTGCAAACAAGTCAGAATCATCTTTTGTGTCACATAATCTTTTTTGAAGTTGTGAACATTGGTGTAGAGACCAGTATAATTTTGTTTCATAGAAAAACTGGACTTATTGTAATTATTGATTATATTGAAAGACCCATAAAAAAGAGGTGACAGAGGCAGCAGTGGTTATTCCCAGGCATCAGATTGGCATAGGCAAAAGAACATCAAATCTTCTAACAGTGTATGCTGTCCAACTATGTGCAATATTCATATTTTTAGAGTGGGTGGAAGAAAAGAAAGAAAACAAAATCCTCATTTGTAATGATTTAGTATCAGCATTATTATCCATTCATACAGGGATGGCCAGTAACCACCCAGATTTCGTATATGAAATACTGTCAATCAATTTATGATTAATCAGTCAAGGGATGAATGGAATACTAGCTCACGCAGGAATTGCAGGTAATGAGAAAGCAGACAAATTAGCAAAGAAATCTACCATGGTGAGAAATAATGAGACAATGGCAACAGAATCGGGATGATGCAAGAAAAGGTAGATACTTGTATGTAGTGCAAAGTAAAGTAGGGGAGGTGAGAAGTAGGGGCACCAACAGGAAAGAGCAAGTAATCATTAGCAGATTAAGAGTAGGTCACACTAGCTTAAACAGCACATTTTTTTTACTATAGTGAAACATATGACTAGTTATTGTAATCATTATCAAGAAGGAGAGTCAGTGGAGTATGAACTGATTTTGTGCAGGAAGTATAATGAAGCAAGAGGAGTGATGAGTATACGCACGCAAAAGTCAGGGCTGGGGGATTTATTATTAGTAATATACTTAAGTGTGGGGATTCAGCAGACAGGAGTTTTTTCTGAGAATATAATTCACTGATGAAAAGAAAATAATTGGCTAATGTAGTAGTGGGTGGTAATGCAACGTTATGCCGGTTTCAATTAAACTCCAGAAAAAGACTGTTACTGCCACTATAGCAGTAACCTATCTGGTATGAGCAAACATAAAACACGTGATCTAACAATATCAAAGGGGCTGAACCTTGAATATATTTAATGATGTGAATAAAGACCAGTTAGCCACTATCTAGAGAAGCTGTTCTCATTTACTGATAGTGTGCTGCAATTGTCATTGTCACTGGACATCAGCAACCACATGCCCAAGTCAAATGACAGTTTATTGTGACTGCTTTAATAAGTACTATTAAATGCAATGCTTGCTGCCATCTCCTCACTTATGATAATGATGATGCTCCTGACAGCTGGATTTAATCTTTATATTACCACCTCAGATCAATATTATTAAGGAAAAACTTGGCAATGCAGCTGAGGTATCAATTCTAATTGTCAAAGAAGGAATGTGTCAGTCCTTTTTGGCACTACGCATTGTTGTATGTCAGGCTGTTCTGTTGACTCATGTCACCTCTTGTTTTATTTCCAAAATTTCACTTGAACACAGAAGTACAAACAGCTAACCACTAGCTGGCTGTGACCTGTAGTATATTTTGCACTTCCTCTGCCTGTGCGGACACTACTTGTTTGTAAGTAGGCTGATATCCTTTTAGAAACTCGAGTAAAGTGAAGTAACTTTTAACCTCTGTCAGTGGAAACAATCTAACTCCAATACAAGCTCAGAATATTTTGGTGTAAGAAACTGCAAGAACAGAACAGCAAAGCATTTCATTGCTTAAAGTGGTGTCATCATTAGCCGTTGAATTCTCACCAATGCTCTGAGCTCCCAAGAAGCATCAAGACCAATGAAGAATAAAAACACTACATGACAGCTGATGGCTTGATGGATTTAAGAGATGTTTGGATGAATGATCATTATTATGCAAATTAGTATTGATGACCTGAAGTGCAAAGCTGAATCACTGTCAACCATTAAAGCAGAGAAGCAACAATGGGAAACCGGAGCATATTAAATATACCCACATCTGTCTGTTTTTGTCCATGTATATCCAAGCAGACTCAATATTAATGAAAAAAATAATGGTTTTGGTTTTGCACCATAGAAAGTAAACACCTGACAAACTGCACAGCTCCCTAAAGCAGTGTTTAAACTCATGGATACGCATTATATTCGCATGTCATGGAAAAATGGATCTGGAGAAAATACATGCTTTCTGAATAACTCTGTGAGCACATCAGACGTCAGTCCAATGACACAAGCATTAGTATTGATGGAGAGGTCAGACAGGCCTGCCCTGACCTCGTTTATACTAATAGCATGGATGCAGACCTCCTGAACATGATTTAGTATGGTTCACAAGGCCTCAAGCATAGTGAGTAACTAAGCCTTTTACAGTGAAATCACATTTGCCATCCGAAGATACCAAAGTCCCCTGGAGCTACAGTGAGGTTTGAAATTAACACCACTGACCGTGAAAATGCTCAGAAATTTGACACTTCAGCCAGTAGCCCAGAAGTACAAAGGTTTCTATTCACCACTACTGATACTGTTTGATTCTTTATTCTTCAAACTGTTTCAAGTGGCAATAAAGAAAAAACTCACCCAGGCTTTCAGTGATTATTTCCAGGCATCATTCATCTTTCAATTGTTATAGCAAATATCAAATATTAAAGGAACATTTCCACATCCCAACATGTCTAGACTACAAGTTAATAAATTCACCACAACTGTTTTTTCAACAAATGGCTAAACCAAAAATGTAATTATTTCATTATGACTTACTGACATGAACCAGTGAACCAGCAATGTTTTGATTATTTAGCCTAAAAAACAGGTAAATGATTGACTCAAAATTTGTTAAACTTGTTACAGACTAATTTTCTGTTTTTCAAATACTATTTGACCCTTCCCCAAAACAGCAACTGTCAAATCTGTATATACACTTACAGGCCAATTCATTAGGTATAACTGTTCAGCTGCTAGCAACGCAAATATATAATCAGCCAATCATATAGCAGCAACTCAGCGCGTTTATGCATGTAGAAGTGGTCAAGATGACTTGCTGAAGTTCAAACCAAGCATCAGAATGGGGAAGAAAGGCGATTTAAGTGACTTGGAACATGGCATGGTTGTTGGTGCCAGATGGGCTCGTCTGGGTTTTCATATGTTTCAGAAACTGCTGATTTTCTGGGATGTTCCCGTACAACCATCTTTGAGGCTGACAGAGAATGATCTGAAAAGAGAAAATGTTGAGTGAGCTACAGCTCTCTGGGCAAAAATGCCTTGTTTATGCCAGAGGTCAGAAGAGAATAGCCAGACTGTTTCAAGCTGATAGGAAGGCAACAGTAACTCAAGCAACCACTCTTTACAACCAAAGTTTGCAGAAGAGCATCTCTGGACACACAAGTTATTGAACCTTGAAGCAGATGGACTACAGCAGCAGAAGACCACACTGGGTGCCACTCCTGTCAGCTAAGAACAGTAAACAGTTTCCACGGACAACAGAAGAAAAACATTGCTGTGTCTGAGTCTCAACTTCTACTGCTATGACAGAATTAGAATTTGTCACAAAGCACATGAAAGCATGGGTCCACCCTGCCTTTTATCAACAGTTCAGGTTGCTGTTGGTTGTATAACGGTATAGGGAACATTTGCTTGGCAAACTCTGGCCCCCTAAGTACCAAGTGAGCAGTGCTTTAATGTCACAGTCAACCTCAGTAATTTTTCTGACCATGCGCTTCCCTTAATAAAAATAATGGACCCATCTTCTGACGGCAGCTTCCAGCAGGATAATGCACCATGTCACAAAGCTCAGATCATCTCGAACTGGAGTCTTGATGATGACAGACTCAGATGGCCTCCACAGCCACCAGATCTCAATCCAACAGAGCATCTTTGGGAAATACTGGAACGGGAGATTGGCATCATGGATGTGCAGCTGAAAAATCTGCGTGATGCTACCATAGACCAAAATCTCTGAGCAATGTTTTCAGCACCTTCTTGGATCCACCAAGAATTAATTACTGAGCTCTGAAAGCAAAACAGGGTCCAACCCAGTACTAGCAAGGCATATCTAATGAAGCAGCCAGTGAATATATTTTAGGTAGTAAATCACAGAACAGCATATACAGAGTGTAAGAACAGAAACCCAGGACAAAAACAAGGCCGTAATTTGAATAAACTGGAGAAATAAGAGAGGTAGAGCAGGCAAAGTTATCGAGACACTTGTGTTTGGGCTGATGTCCCAGGGTAGCACACTCATTCAGTCTCTGTGTCAGGTTACAACCTGTGCAGTCAAATTACAACATGTTTCAAAGCAAACAATACTTTCTAGACTTACTAAAAATCTACTCTTTTCTCCTCTCAAAATGACAGGCAGGGCGGAATTGCAGTATATTTTGTCTCGTTAAAAATAAATTTGTGCAAATGGGAAAATTCTAACTGGGTCACAGTGTGCCACTGATACTATGGTTGTGAAGAGGAAATGGTTTGTATGAGGCAAAAAAAGAAAAGTTTTTTTTCATGAAGCAAGACAGCCTGGTTAGGAAGCCAAATAATGAGCTAACTTATCTTTAGAAATCTCACAATACAGAATGGTTCCCACTGCAATAATTGGAATTGCATTAATGAAACTAATATTGCCTTGTGTTTCTCAGGTGTGTTTTAGGTCAAGCAGGTTTGTTTGCAGACTAAAGTTACTGAAAGGTGACTCTCCATACCACACCAGAACTATTGTTTTATCCTTGTAAGGAGCACGTTAAAATGAGGAAGCAAAGCTGATAGGACAAATGACACACCTTTGACTGGACAGTAACTCAATAGCATTAATATTGCCTTGTGTTTTTCAGAGTTCTTAAAAGGTACTGAAACATGACTCTGCTTCAACCCTGCTCTTTTGTTTTATTAATCCAAGGAGTTGGTTAAAGGTAATCATTCTCTGTAGAGAGAATGAATAAGAATCCTACCAGCTAATTAAGAGCTGGAGAGCGAATTGAACTGATACAAGAATAAACAAGGAAAGACAATCAGGTCGGCCGTTATCATAAAAATTAATAAATATTCTCAGTGAAATTATAACTGGCAATTTGAAAAGTTAAAAACAGACTGAAAACGATATAAGACAGACTTGTGCTTTCCAAGAAATAACTAATTTACTGCACATTAAACTGTCTTTAATACCAATCTAAGGCTGTAACAGTCTGACAGGAATGAGAGAGAAATAAAAATGAACTGTAATAAAAAATAAAAAGTACTTACTGGTTAGTTAATTTTTTATTCAAACAGAAAAAGAAGCAAATTCCTTTTCACTAAAATCATGAGGGTCCTACAACTGATGAAACAGTATGATTGTAACAAGATAATCAACTATTTTGATAACTAATTAAACACTAATGTTCAAAAATGCCAGTCATTTTAGAGTCCTATCTCCTACCTTGTAAGGATGTTGAACTGAATTGAATTGAATCTGTTTATACAAATATATAATAAGCCAATCACATAGCAGCAACTCAGCACATTTAGGCATGTAGACATGGTTCAGATGACCTGCTGCAGTTCAAACTGAGCACAAGAATGGGGCAAAAAAGCGATTTAAGTGACTTTGAATAAGGCATGGTTGTTGGTACCAGACAGACTGATCTGAGTATTTCAGAAACTGCTGATCTACTGGGATATTCCAGCACAACCATCTCTGAGGTTTACAGAGGATGGTCTAAATATCCAGTGAGCGGCAGTTCTCTGGGTGAAAATGCCTTGTTGATGCCAGAAGTCAAAAAACAATGACCAGACTGCTTGGTGGTGATAGGGAGGCAACAGTATCTCAAATAACCACGTGTTGCAGCCAAGTTATGCATAAAAGCATCTCAGAATGGACAACAGCTCAAACCTTGAGGCATATGGGTACAGCACTCCTGTCAGCTAAGAATGGGAAACTAAGGCTACAATTTGCTCACCAGAATTGGACAGTAGAAGATTGGAAAAACACTGCCCGGTCAGATAAGTCCTGATTTCTGCATCATAAATCACAGTGGAGTTGGTGTAATGCTGTGAGGGATATTTTCTTGGCACACTTTAGCCCTTAGTACCAGTTGAGCATAGTTTAAATGTCACAGCCTACCTGAGTATTGTTACTGACCATGTCCATCCCTTTATGACCACAGTGTACCCATCATCTGATGGCTGCTTTCATGTCACAAAGCTGAAATAATCTCACACTGGTTTCGTGAACATGACAATGAATTCACTGTACTCAAACTCTGGCCTCCACAGTCACCAGATCTCAATCCAACCGATAATTTGGTGGAATGGGAGATTTACATCATGGATGTGCCACCGACAAATGCAGGAACCGTGTGATGTTATCACAGCAATAAGGAAAAATTTGAGCAATGTTTCCAGTACCTTGTTGAATCTATACCATGAAGAATTAAGCCAGTTCTGAAGGCAAAATGGGGATCCAGCTAGGGACTATCACCTTATGAAATGGCCAGTGAGTTACACTTAATTAAAAGAAGCTGTGGGCTATTTATTGGAAAAAATAACTACGCTATAGAAAAACAAACTGAAACAGTGTTCTGTACTCACAAAACTAACTAAAGTATAATAAGAAAATATTTTTAAAATATTTTTGTTTTAGTCTTTGACACTTTAATTTTGTAAACACAACAAGGATAGGCACACACTGGTGGATTGATTTTCAAAATCAGCCTACTCTTTAAAATGTCAGCATTCTGCACATGTTCCATTTTGTAATTAACACAAACTACCTACTTTTTTGATCAAGTATACATAAAGAGAGTAGCTGGGTAGCCATGCTTCTTTTCTTCTTCAAAGGGAATGAACTTTTTCACATTTTCACTTAATAGGCAGACGGGTAGGTAGCAGTCATTCGATAACCACTGAAGTTCCTGCTGGCCTCAGTAACAGTTTTATAGGCTGTACCTGCAGTTTGGGCTTCTGCTGCTGTACTGTGCAGAAGTCTCAAGTCACCCCTCATTTCTTTATATTTTGCTTACAGGGAGCCAGATTTTCTTTAATTTTATAAAAATGGTCAGTTCTCTAAGCTTTCTGAAGGTCCTTCAAAGTTTTTCTTTGGATACTGGCTGCCTTTTCACTCATTTTCAGTCCAGCAGCAACATGGTGTGCAGATTTTCCATTAAAAAAAAGAAGAGGAAGAAGTTGCAGGCCTAAAAACTATCTACAACAGATGAGCCTTACACAGGACCTGAGAGATAATTCCATATTTAGTCATTTAGTTGTTCTGTATTTCCAATGCTGTGGATATGTATATGTGTATACATACAGTATGTACATATTTTTACATACATTCTGAAATCATGGTGGGACTATTAAAGAAATATCTTATGTTTATGTGTATGTGTGTTTATAAACATATGCATTTATGTATTCCTGTATGTATATGTTTAAGTACATATGTGTATGTGTGTGTATGTACATGTAGTATGTGTGTACAGAAATATTTTTATACTTATATTTCTTATGTTAATGTAAATGACTGTATTTCTCCCTCCATCTTATGGTGCGGCTGCTCTGCGATTTCATTGTACATTATATAATGACAAGAAAGACTTCTAATAAAGACTCTAAAGACAGAACCTGAGAGATGCATCTGGTCCTTCAGTTGATCCAGCTACTGTTTGCTGAAGCTTCATCAGAAATGGTCTCAGTGGAAGGGTGACTGTCAAGAAGCCATTCTTGGGGAAGAGAAGGCTAAAGTATGCCAAATTACACAAGAGCTGGACACCAGGTCTTATATAGCAATGAATGCACCTCAACATTACTGAAGCAGTGTGGGATCATCTTGACAGAGAACAGAAGGCAACCAACAGCCAAAGGAGAGCTTTGGAATGTCCTTCAAGAAGCCCGGAGAACAGTTTCTGAAGACTACTTACAGAAATGATCAGGAAGCTTTCCTGAGAGAGTTCAGGCTGAGTAGAAGTATAAAGGCGGTCATACCAAATACTGACTTTCAAGCTTGTGAGAATTGTAAAAACTCTGTTTTAGCCTTATGCGACGCATTTCCGTGTTTTATTAAATCGTTGTACCTTTTTTCCTCGCAAATTATAAAGAAATGAGGGGTTCCTCGACACTTTGCACTCTGCAGTACCTGTGCGGCGCCGCCTGTAAACTTTCACCTGTCGTTGCTAAGAACACTCACCGTCTCTAGGGAGCTGTTGCCGGGCAGAGCGTTCTCGGACAGCGCGAGCCCACTTCTCTGCCTCCTCGAGGTTGGCTCGCGGGTCCTGGAGCGCGGCGAGCCGAAAGCACTGTTCAACTCTCTGCCGCGACACCCCGGAACTCATCCACCGCCGTTTGAGCGGGTAGAAGTAGGCTGCGAAGTACGCCGCCGGGTCCGCGCTGTCATCTTCCCGGTAGGCACGGCAGCCGACACAGTCCTTCAGACCGAGCACCACCTTGTTCCGCCCGACAGGTGCCGACGAGAGCCTCTGGACAATGAGGTCCTTCTCGGTCAGGCTCACGGAACACCTGACTTTTCGGTTACTAGTCAACGTAAATTCCCCGTAGAGCGTCACCGGGGTGATGCGCTCCGATTCAGCTCTTCTCTGATCCATCCTGAGCGGACGCCGGACCGGGGGAGACCGGCGACCAGAAGAGGGAGGGAGGGAGGGAGGGGGGAAGTCCGGGAAGCAGAAGAAGCAGCTCCTCACTCACATAGCTCGCTACCCGAATGATGCGCGCAAAGTAGAGCACAGGACTGCGACTGACAGCCTGCTGCCCGGACCTCTGTGAAGATCAAAGGAATCGAACATTCCATTTCCTGTGACATTTCAAAATAAGAGCCGTGAAAACGCTCTGCTGACTAACTTCGAATGGGTTGTCATAAAAGGTTCTCTTGTCCACATGGTGTACTTAGGATGCTATGGTTTGAAGACCTCAATAGAATGAATGAATGAACTGGGTTTAACCTATTTATATATAGCACATAAAACTTCCAGTCTGCAAATAAAAACACTGCATATAAATAATAATGTAAGTTAATGTATTTTTAAAATGAAATGTATGAATGTATTTATAAAAAATGCAGTTTTTTTGTTTTGCATAGTGTAAATGTGTTGTACCCTATTTATAAAACAAAATATGAAAGCCTGGAACTATTAGAGAGAGGCTGTCTTTTTTTGCTCTGTTGGAAATCCAGTCTTAAATTTGTCAACGTAAAATAAAAATTAAACATATGCAGGGTTTTCCAGCTCAGAACGGCTCTTCGGTAGGTGACTACCCACATTAAGAAGATTTGTCCACACATAGTAAATGCAATGAGTTGGTGATACCTTAATAAACAAAAAAACAAGCATTCTCCTGATATTTCAAGCTATCTTATATATGGAAAAATGAAGTCCTATTTCAAATATATTTAAAAAAAATAAAAATGTTATTTTCATTCATGTTTTTCCTTTGGCTCTTTCTAAAACCCTTTTGGTAAGCAGCAAAATTACTCTTTGCAAGAAAAACAGTTTTGCCTGCTTAAGTACTTGATTTTAGGTTATTGTAGCTTTACTCATGAAGGTAAGATAAACTAAGACAAACCAAGATAAGATGTACTTTATTCATCCAAAGTTGGGAAATCTCAGACAGAGGACTGGTGGGACAGTCTTTACATATTGACACATTGTGAATCCTCATATTGCGAGGCAGCTGGAGGCAGGCAAAGATAGGGTTAATCATGGTATCAATCCCAAATGGTCCAATGAACTTGGGAGTGAGCTTACATGATTCTGTGTGCAGTAGTACATCCAGGGTGGATAACCAGACCCTCTGGACAGCTCTAAACTCCAGACCCGCCCTCAGTCAGCGATCAGCCCAGAGCTTATTTTGTTCGGCCATCCGGAGGAGGGCTACCTTGGAGGCTCTCCAGAGTCTCCCGCAGCGACAAAGATGGTGTTGTACTAAGGGGATGGCCAGCTCACTCTCCTGGGCCGGGAACAAGGGTGACTGATAGCCCAGCGACACATCAAATGGCGACAGACCCATGGCTGAGGACGTCATGGTGTTGTGGGCATATGCGCCCCAGGGCAGATGGGAACTCCAGGAGGAGGGGTTTGAGGATGCCACACAACACAGGGCTGCTTCCAGCTCTTGGTTGGTACGTTCAGTCTGACCATTGGACTGTGGGTGGTAGCTGGAGGAGAGGCTGACGAAGGGCTCCCAGCACAGAGCAGAAGGTCTTCCACACTTGGAAGGTGAATTGGGGACCCCGAACCGGGGGGATGCCTTGGAGACATGTACAACATATGTTGTACCAGAAGCTCGGCCATCTGGAGGGCTGCTGGAAGCTTTGGTGGAGAAATGAAGTACACAGCTTTGGAGAATCAATCAACTATGGTGAGGATGACTGTATTACCTTTTGAAGGTAGCAGACCAGTAACAAAATCTAGTGCAATGTGGGACCATCACCGACCAGGTATGGGGAGAAGAAGAAAATGTCCAGTGGGTGGTGAGTTGACCGACTTATTCTGGGCACAGGTGGAGCAGGCAGAAGCAAAGGAGTGTACGCCCTTCACCATGGTGGGCCACCAGAAACCCCTCCGCCGAAAGGTGAGCATCCATCTGATGCCTGGGTGACAGGTGAACTTGGT
>VUQH01016976.1:2673-15740 GCA_015106775.1 Etroplus canarensis | reverse complement strand
TGAAGCAATTGTTATCTCACTGACCGAAGTGCGTACTGACGACTGGGGGGGTCCGCCTCCGGGATCCAGCTCCTCAACAGTGGCAACAGTGGTTGGATGATATCCTTAATCTCCCAGGTCAAAGCTCCCACGACGCAGCATGCTGGAAGGATGGACTCGGGTTTCTCAGGGGTCTCTGTGGAGGAGAACTGGCGAGACAGGGAATCTGACTTTTGGTTACTTGACCCTGGAAGGTAAGTGATGGAGAAATTGAAATGGCCAAAGAAGAGGACCCATCTAGCCTGGCGAGGGTTCAGTCTCTCTGCTGACTAAATATGCCAGATTACTGTGGTCTGTCCAAACTACAGAAGGTTGTTCCTTACCTTCAAGAAAATGTCTCCACTCTTCTAGAGTCAATTTCACAGCAAGCAACTCATGATTCCTGATGTCATAGTTGCACTAGGCAGCAGACAGGTGACAAGAGAAGGCACAGGGATGTATTACGTTGTCCAAAACTTGGGTAGAGGATGGTGCCAACCCCTGTGTTTGAGGCGCCCACCTCCAAAATGAACTGGGTAGGGTCAGGATGTATCAAACTGGAGCAGAGTTGAATCGCTCCTTGTGGAGGTTAAACGCCTCTTCAGCGGACTCATTCCACTGAAAAGAAACTTTTACTGAAGTTAGTGGGGTTAGAGGAGCAACCATGTGACTGTAATTTTTAATGAAACGGCAACAGAAATAGACAAACCCAAGGTTTGTTTGTTTATTTGGTTTGTTGGTTATCAATCAATGTTTTCAGCGTTGTTTCGTGATGTCCGAGCATGATTCCCCAATGAGTAAGAGCCTTTTACACTGAGTTCGAGTCTCATCCAGTCCAGATGTGTCAGAGAATGGGTCAGGCAGGTTCTGAGAGTCCAAGTACACTCCAATGTCCTGAGGTAAGAGAACAATAGAGAAAAGTGGGAGCGAGAGATAGAAACTCAGTCCAAACCTGAAGGTCAGGGAACCATGACAAAATTCCTTCAGTAACTAAAAGCTTAATCTAACATCAACAGGCCACCCTCATGAAGTCTGTTTCTGTGTCTGGTCAGAGACAATCACACCAGTGGCCAGCTTGCAGTGCTCATCTCATTCCTCTTTGCACAAAGGAGCAGATACCAGTCCTGCTGATGGGTTAAGGACCTTCTACGGCCCTGCCCGGCTCCCCTGGAGTAACTGTCTTTCTCCTGGAATCTCCTCCACACTCTTGAGACTGTGCTGGGAGACACAGCAAACGTTCTGGCAATGGAACATGTTGAAGTCCCATCCTGGAGGAGTTGAACTACCTGTGCAACCTCTGTATATATCCAGTGTCTTGTGCAATTTATCCAGTTTTTAGAGGTCTTATATAACTTTTATAATATTTGTACATAGGTTAAAGGTTTTATTTTTTGGTTTTATCCTTTGCACTATCCCAAGCTAATGCAATAAAATTTTGTTGTCATGTGCACTGTAAAGTGTAAATTTGAATGACAATAAGTAGGGTCCAGGTATGCCACCAGTAGTGATACCGAGCCTAGCCAAATGCAAAACTAGTGAAAAAACAGTCAGAAAAGATGAGGAGGGAAAATGTCAGTGGCCTCCACCTGTAAAACCTTTGCTGTTTGGGGTTCATCTCATTTTTTCCCCTGTAATGCACCTGATTTCATTAACACCAAAGCAGCTGAAACTGATTAACAACCCCCTCTGCTACTTAACTGACCAGATTAATATCCCAGAAGTTTCACTGACTTGATGCTATACTCTGATTAAAAACTGTTCCTTTAATACTTACTAGATCCTGTAGGCTTTTATTTGAGCTGTACACTGTTTAATAGGTTTATGATGATTTGCAGATATAAGGCAAATCAAGCTTTTATTTATAAAGTCACCACTGCCTTATTTGTCAGTAATGTTTTGGGGCAGCTGTGGCTCAGGCGGTAGAGCAGGTCGTCTTTCAAAACAAAGGTTGGCAGTTTGATTCCTGACTTCTTCAGTCTACGTGCCGAAGCGTCCTTGGGCAAGACACTGAACCCCAAATCGCTCCCGATGCGCTTAAGGCATAGAATAAAGCACTATGTGAATGGGTGAATGAGGCTTGTAGTAGAAAGCACTTTGAGTGCTCAGTTAGAACAGAAAAGCACTATATAAGTACCAGTCCATTTTAGTGTCTTTTGCTGGCTTGACAACTGCAATGAACTTTGCTATGCAGTAACTCTACCCCCAAAAGACGGGATATGCTGCCACCTAGTGTTTACAAGCGTGAAATAACAGTGTGAAATGTAAAATATAAGTGTATATAATTATTATTTATGAATGAATGAAGGCTCACAAGTAACAAATGTGACACTACTAGGCAGGCTACGAGAAGTTATGTAATCAGCAAGAACCCAGAACAGTGGCACCTTGCAGATTTGTCATCACAAAGGTGAGCAAGTGAGTATATGATCATTGAGGCACCAGGAACTGATGAATTTAGAGCGCTTTTAAATTTGCTTAAGCACCCCAGAAATTTAATCTTTGCATCCCTAAAAATATCAATAATCATAGTAGTAATAATGCATTTTATTATCGTCTTAAAACATCGTTTTCTAGCATTATTACACAATACAGTGCACACTGGCAACTCTCTTTTGAGCTCTGTCCAGTTGCATGTATTTCACTGGAGTGATGGCCTTCACACTAACACTTTACAGGAATCATATCATTCTAAACATGGCTGGAACAGGATGGCCCTGTGCTGAGTCTGCACAATAAAGGAACAGCGTGTTTTGAAAGGGAAAAATTTTGATGTAACAACAAATCTCTTACCAGTTTGCTTTTTTACAGGTCTGTGGAGAGGCAGTCTGATTTGCAAGTGTCTGTAATGAATGATGCTGTTTTAATTTTGATGATTTAGTGGATAAGAGAGTGAAACAATGTTGTGTGCATTTCTCCTCATATCTGCTTTGCTACAAATTGATCTTGAACTTTGGAAAATTCTGCTCATGACTGAGTCTTTACTCCAGGTTTCATTAACTAACTAAAAGGTTCACCGTAAAACAGCTGTATTATATAGAAATATAAATTATTCTTTGACACAATAGCCCATCCAATTAATTAAGGCAGCTTTTGAAAGGAACATTTTGATATATTGCTAACTGAAGAGGTGAAAAACATTAATACATTTAATAAATTCATTATGGATTATTGTTCTATTACCATATGTGGAACACTCTGATTGGGGACTGAGCCCCCTTAAAGGTTTCATCCTGGGCTCCCTTCTGGCAGCTGATAAAGCAGGTTTTAAACAAACAATAACTTAAAAGTTACTTTACCAACCTGTAAAACTACAGTGGCATGCAACTGCTGAACCTTTGAATGTCTACCCTGCCTTTTGCCCTTTTGCCTTTTGCCCTTTTGAATAAAATGGATGGATTTAGTTCTAGTGAAATTTCTACTTGTGCTGTGTTTCTTGTTTCGGATGTTGTACATTGTAAAAAGGTGGCTGCCACCAAGTTACTGTAAAATGTTTCCAACCTTATTAAAAAGGCAGTGCACACAATGAATCATCAGCCACTGGTGAATCGCTCCTTCCACAAGCTGTAGGTGTAAATATGAGACTGTGCTGTTGTCTATCTCTCTTTGTTAATCCTGTGATGGACTGGTGACCTGGAAATGACTTCTGGGATAGGCTTCAGCACTCTTTGGATCCTGAATTGGATAAGAAAATGGACGGCTGGATTAAGAGATATGTGTTTAGCTAAAGTCTTCCTCCATGGGCTAAAAGACAGAGCCCAAAGGAGATCTTAAAGTCTGATTCCATCTCAGACCACTTAAAATTGAAAACACTCAGTAATTATTGAGGATTAAGAATGTGGCCCATCAAAGTTTTGGATCTTATAATAAACTTTTTTTCAGTTGAGTGCAGCAAAATGTAGTTGTGAGCACAAAATTTTTTATTCACACACCCATTTATTGCAGTGTGTATCACAGAATTATTATTATTTATGTAGAGTTATGTGATGAATGCATAAATGAAGGACATACTCTTCCTGTGCTGTTTTTGTTCTCTACCAGCTATTGAGGGAAATATTTGGCTTGGCTGTTGTACTATGTCAAAGATCCTATCTTTGTTTCTGCTGTATGTTTGGTGCAGAGACAGTAGTGTGTAGATTCTTCCATACTGACAAAAACCTTTTCCCGGTGAGTAACAGTGACTGAGAAAATATAATACAGGAAACATGAAGAAAAAGCTATGGGTTGTTTTTTTTTCTTACAAGCTTCTTGGCTAATTTTCTTTTTACTGAAAGTACATTTATATTTAACTATATCCATTTCTCCTTCTTCTTTCAGCTGCTCCCGTCAGGGGTCGCCACAGCAGATCATCTGCCTCTATGTCATCCTATCCCTTGCATCCTCTTTCCTCACACCAACCCTCTGCATGTCTTCCTCCATGAACCTTCTCTGTGGTCTTCCTCCTCAGATTTAACTATATCTATTTCATATTTTAATAATTACAGTATTGTTCATTATACTGTTGCACATTATCGCTTGACTTTGAAGTTTATTTTGTTTAATGTTACTGTAAACAGCTACAGTTTGCTGTCTGGATTAGAGGACTTAAGGTGAAGAACACAGGACATAGAGTTTACTAACAAAAATAGAGCTTTATAGCTGAAAGTCCAAAAACTACTGTAACTCCAAGTGAGAGAACAAACAGAATCCAAAAACACAAGGGAATAAAAATAACACAGGCTTGCACATGACAGTAAAACACTAAACCTAAGCAGGTACGAGTATTGAATCCAAGAGGGTGATGTGAGAAAGGACACGTAGGTACACAGGAGTATATGGACTTTAGGGATTAATTAATACTTAATTAACAACAGATGACAAAAGACACAAGTTAAGTGAAAGGTAGCAAAAGTGGCATAGGACATAAAAAGAAAAAAACTTAAACGTAAAACAGGAAATAACTGATGAACGCAATTGATGCAGAGAAACTTTTACTGTGAAAAAAGTACTTTTTCATTTTCATTCAGCTGCTCCCTTTAGGGGTCACCACAGTGGATCATCTGCCTCCATCTCACCCTATGCCTGGCATCGTCCTCTGTCACACCAACCTTCTGCATGTCCTCCTTCACCATACCCATGCACCTTCTCTGTGGTCTTCTTCCTTTCCTCCCGCCTGCACGTGTCCGAAACATTCTTATTTTTTGCTTTTCTTTGTCTCCAAATCACTCAACTTGAGCTGTCCCTTTGATGTACTCATTTCAATTCCCGTCCATCCTTGTCACACCTAGAAGAAATCTCATCGTTTTCAACTCTGTCACCTCCAGCTCTGCCTTTTTGTCAGTGCCACAAACTCCAAACTATACACTGAAGTAGGTCTCACTACCGTCTTGTAAACCTTCCCTTTCACCCTTGCTGCTATCCTTCTGTCACAAAGCACCTCCTACATTGCTTTGGTTGGTTGACATTCATCCACCTTCACTACCTCTACTCCTTGCATCTTCACCATTCTGCCTGCCTCAATTTCATTCACACACATGCATTCTGTCTTCCTTCTACTGACTTTCATTCCTCTTCTTCCCAGTACATTCCTCCACCTCTCCATGGCTCTCTTCCACCTGCTCCCTACTCTCACTACAGATCATGATGTCATCTGTGAACACCATAGTCCACAGTGACTCCTGCCTGATTTCATCTGTCAACCTGTCCATCACCATTGCAAAGAAGAAGGGGCTCATAGCTGATCCCTGATGCAATCCCACCCCTATCTTGAACCTATCTGTCAACACACCTCATCACTCACTGTTCTCATATATGTTCTGTACCACCACCTTCACATACTTCTCTGCCACATTTGATTTTCTCATACAATACCACAGTTCCTCTCTTGCTTCATATGCTTTGTCTATCTCCTCAAAGACACAATACAGTTCCTTCTGACCTTCTCTATACTTCTCCATCAACACTCTCAAAGCAAACATTGCATCTGTTGTACTCTTTCTCAGCATGAAGCCATACTGCTGCTCGCTGATGTCACCTCTCTTCTTAACCTAGATTCAACAGCTCTTTCCCGTATCTTCATGGTATGGCTCATCAACTTGACCGCTCTGTGATTGTTACAATCCTGCACATCATCAGCATCAGTCCACTTCTCCATTCCTCAGGCACCATCTATGAAAATAAGGACAAATACCAAAATGTAATAAACACAAACAGAAACATTTTTATAAGAATAATAAGCCAGTGAAACCAACACAAGAATCCAAAATTGATCTTCAGATGCTAGACTGTAGAAAAACCTAAAAACCTAAACAGAAACACAAACATGAACACATATAGTTACTAAAGATTCAAAACTTAAAAGTGTTACCACTCCGAGCAACCAGGCGATGAACACTGATATACATTTTTAAAGAAAACATAGCAAAATTCAGACCTGGCAAATATACAGAACTACTGCTATTACAATATCACAAATACTTTTTAACAGCTTTTACACATTTACCTTTAAGAAAAACACATAAAAACACAACACAAAAACAAAAGGCAATCCTATATTTTAAATCTCTCTGCAATTTTTCTTTGGTTGAAACTTAAAAATCTTTATTGTCAGTTACTCAAAGAAGGAAAGAAAGAAAGAAAGAATAAATATTTGTGCAAAATTCTTACAGCTGTGCCAACAATTTACCTTTGATGATTAAAGGTAGTCCTGCTCTTCATTTTGTCAAATAATAATCCATTTGTAGCGGTCACAGCCTTGCAGACTTTGGCATTCTAGTCATGTGTTTGTTAAGATAATATAGAGAAATTTTACACAGGGCTTCCTGAAGTATATCCCACAAGTTGGACTGAGGCTTCATCTGGCACTTCTAGTGCACAGCATGGTCAAGCTGTTCCCCACAACAGTTCAGCAGGGTTGAGATCCAGTGACCACACAAGCCACTCCATGACAGACAAAATAACAGCTCACTGCTTGTTCTCTAAATACATCCTGCATATTGTGGAGCTGTGCTTTGGGTCATTGTCTTGTTATAGCAGAAAACTGGCTCTTAGCAAGTGGCAGACACAGGGTTTTAGCACAGGAATGCAAAATGAAATGATAGACTTTATTGTTCAAGATAAATTTTATCCTGCACAAAACTCCCTTTACCAAAGTGCAACCAAACCATCATATGTCCTTCACATGCTCGACAAAGCACTCAATCAGCATTTCTTTGTTTTTTTCACATCTCACAAATTCTTCCTTTTGATTCAAAAACCTCAAACTTGTCAGTCCACCACACTTTTTCCAGTTATCCTGTGTCCAATATCTGTACTCTAACCATTTTACTCATTTTCTTTCATTATCCTGGCTCCACATCAGAAGGCCAACATTCAGAAGTCAGCTCATCACAAGAGCTTTTTTTATGTAATGAAGCTTCCGCTGAGGATCTTTTAGATGCACTGTAAACTCAAATAACTTTACAGAACTCAAAAATTGAGCCAATCAGTTGCCTTATTTTTTTTTTAGTGAAAACATTTTTAAGGCAACTGATTGCCTCAGTTTTTTGAGTTGGGTTCATGAATTAAGTCAACATAACTTAACAAGTATGTACACAATCTTTAATGTTAACTCAACTTGGAGCCTACCCCAGCTGTCATAGGGTAAAGGACAGTACTTGTGTCATGAGGCTAACACAGAGATACTGACAGCCACCCACACCTACAGCCAATTAACCTAATCCTGCATGTCTTTGGATTGTTAGAGGAAGCTTGGGTGCTTGCTGGAACCCTGGCCAGCTTGTGGATTTGAACCCAGGATTGTCTTTCCTTGAGGTGACAGCAATAACCACCATCATATTTCCTTGCTACCCTGCTACCCTTTGTAATGACAGATTGTGTCATTACAAAGTGCTGCCAACTTCAACAGTTTGAGTAAATCCTTTTGTTTGGACATTGCCCTCTCCTATCAATGACTGATTTATAGTACTGTGTTGGTCATAATGGAGAGTGTACCACAGCTTTGCAGACCATTACTGTAGCTATTTACTGTCACTGGGGGCAGTGTCACACATAACAGGTCTGTGAGCCACTCTTGCTTTCTGTTGTTGGTCCTTCAGCAAGCTGCACAGTGTTAAAACAATGAAAGTGGCTTTTGCATTAATTGTATATGATTTTATGCCATTTTTATTAATTATTATTATTATTTTAATCTTTGATAGTTTTTCCCTATACTGTACTTTGGGAACTCTGTTGACACTCTCTTTCCTGTCCTGCCTACTTTTCAACCAGTCAGCCACTGACCTACTAACAGGATCATCCATGCCAAGCTACATGTTATTGATTTTTTGAAGGACTGCACATAAGCATGTCTGCATTTGTTGCATTCGCCTCTTCGTTGGCTCTGTATAGGCAAATACAGATGTAAACAGACAAAACCATAGTACCATAAATCAAGTACCTTCATGTGCTCCCTTCTTTATTCCCCAAGGGGTGGCCACAGCAGATGAATCTGCATTCGTAAATTTTTCTTGATACATTCATCCCATGGTGAAAGGATCATCTGCTTGTGAGGCACATGTGTAAACCACTAAGACACTATCATATCTCAAATTGAATTACATTTTTTAATGAATATTACTTAGTTGTTTTAATTATTCGGCGCATTCAGATCTACAGTGATGCAGTCGTGGAAAAACTATGATTCAAAAGCTTTTAGAAGAAATTTTAGCAGCAAATGATCTCTGTGACTTTATCAGTCTGTCTCTCACATCATTGTGGAGGCATTTTGGCCCTCTATTCTTTACAATTTTGCTTCAGTTAACTGAGGTTTTTAGGCATTCATTTATGCACAGTTCTCTTTAAGTCCCACCATAGCAATCAGTTTGCGGTCTGAACTTTGACCAGGTTACTGCAACACCTTGATTCTTTTTCGGCCATTCTCATGGCTAATTGTCCTGTTGAATGATCAAAATACAGCCAAGCTTTATTTTTCAGACAGTTGGACTCATATTTGACTCCACAATACTTTGGTATACAGGGGAGTTCATGGTTGATTCAATGCATGCAAGGTGCCCAGGTCCTGTGGGTGAAAAACAAGCTTAAATCATCTCACCTCCACCACTGTGTTTGACAAATGATTGAGGTGTTTGTGTTGTTATGTTAGGTTTGATTTTGCCAGAGCCGTTCGCTATGGCCAAACATCTTAAACTTTTAGCATGCTATTATTATTTATGTAAAAGCATTAACTCACCTTTGTATGTCTTTGGTTTTTTGGTCACTTTTTCCCACATAAAGTAGCTTCCATTTCTTCAAAGAAAAACTTTCAGAGGAAGTTTAACTGAACAAAGGTTAATTCTCCAAACACTCAACAAACCAAATTTATTGCCTCTTTCATCAGCCAACTGTTTTCAGCTGTGGTAACATAATTGGAAAAGTTTTTTTTTTCTTTCTAATTCTTAATTAACTTTAACATGATGAACAGTTAAAGAAGAGTTAAAGAAAATGTTAAGCACATGAGTTGTAATTTACAGTAGCTGTATCAGAGATTACTGCATTAAATAAGGCAATCCCAAACTTTTGAACTAGAGTGTTGTGTTTGATGATATATTCTAAATTACATTATAATGGCTTTTCTAATGAGTTTGTTGTCCATTAAAAAGCTGCTTTAAGTTCTTTAAACCTTTTGTTTTTTTTAATGCTGCTAGAAACAGATGTAATGCTTCACAAATACAGTAAATGAACCAGAACATGTTTCCACAGCAAAACTTCCGGTGTTCATACACTTATGATGGTACTGAAATCAACTACAATTTATCAGAATAAAACTGATGCTTTAACATAATCTTTTGTTCAGGCCACATCTTTCATTAAGTTACCTCCTATCCCAGCTTTCATTGGGTGAGAGATTGCCAGTTTGCTGCAGAGCCAATACAGAGAGGCAGACGGCCAGTTCAGAACCAGTTAATCTAATGTGCATATCTTTGGACTGTGGGAGGAAGCCAGAGTACCCACACCCCAGCCAATAGGTTCAAACCCAGGACCTTCTTGCTGTAAGGCAGCTGCTGCTAAACGCCACACCCTTATGTTGCTTACCTATACATCAAGTGTATACAGTTTGCATCAGTAAGCTGAAGCACAATACCTGTGGATTAATTAATTAATTTTTTTGCAACAGAATTCTAAAAAAAAACTGAGATTCTCAGCACTGTCCCTACACACATTATGCCATGTGTTGTCAAATTTTTCCTCTCTCTTTTGCTGTTAAACCTGCACTGTGAAACCTTGGTGTCATTACAGGCCTGGCTTGCCTATCGTCAAAGGTTTGTTTCATTCCTTTATTTATTATTATATCAATATGCCAAACTCAGACCTGTTGTGTCAAAAGCTGAATTAGAGATGTGCTGTAAAGCTTCAACCAAATTACTGATGTGGATTAAACCACTTTTGTGAACCCGTGGGAAAAACACAAGGGAGCAGCCAAAGGTACATTTTGTCCATGCTTTTGCATAATCACAGCTTAATGACTGCAACTCTCTATTTACTGTAAGTGTCTCAGCAACTCTTCTTTGAACTGCCTATAAGTGGCCCAAAACACTGATGCAGGGCAGCTCACTACTAGAAGGTTTCACGTCACACCTATCCTTATGCCCTCACACCAACTCCTGATAAACTTCAGAATTCAAAATAAATTTTTTATTGTGTAGAACTTCTGAGACCCCACAACAGCAGCAGTACTCTGAAGTCTTCTGATCAGGGTGTGCTAGTACAGTAGTCCCATGTACCAGAAAAACTAAAAGGGACTGTATCAGGTTTCAAGGTTATTGGACCCAAAGATGAGACAGAACTCAGGTATAAAAGTCACAAAGGTTTATTGAAGTGAGAGGCAGAAACAGGCAGGCAGGCAGTTAAGGTTCTTCCACAGTCTGAGGTCGGGGAGCATAGGTCCTGAGAGGAGAAAACACAGGGTGAGTTCCAGCAGACAGACTGAAGGAACTAACCGAAGACAGTGCTCAGGCCTGACTTCCTACTAAAACTGTAGCTATACTCTAGCAAAGTCTTCTGGCATCAGCAGAGCTTAAATACCTCACCCCAGAAATAGCCACAGGTGAGACGACTCTGCCCTGATTCACCCATACCTGGAACCAAGCACATAAATTAGCTGCCCCAAAACCCCAAAGAACGAGAGATAGAGAAAAGAGGGAGAGAATGATAGAGAATCCAGGCCCAGAGGGCAGGGGACCATGACAGACTGTGGCTCTGAAGCTGTTGCCCCTAAAATTTGGAATGTCTCTGACTGGAAGTGAAAACTGATGAATCCATTTACATTTTCAAAAAGCAGTTGAAGACCAATCTGTTTAGACTTGCCTTCATTTAACTTGTTTATTTCTGCCACTATCTAACTTGTTCTATTTTTGTCTGTTGTCTGTTGCAATCCTTTTGCTATTCTTTGTGAAGCACTGTGACATCTATACACAACTTTTACTTGCTTACTGAATTCACATCCTTTCTTTCTTTCTTTCTTTCTTTCTTTCTTTCTTTCTATGCGCAATCAAAATTAATATTCACACATTCTGTTCTTCAGTTCAATATTTTCATATGAACAGAGCAGCTGCTTCGGGTAACCAACAGATGGCAGTGTTAGATTCAGAAAAAGGCAACTCAGTCACCATCCGACAAAACATTTGGCATTTCAAAGATGACCATCACCAAGCAACATGAAGAACTGAATAAAACTTATTACTGAGCTGTGTTGAAGATTTTTTTTTTTACAAATGAGCATACCTCAGAAGAGTTGTTTCAGGTATATTTGAAAGCAATCTCTCTTTACCTGATTATTTTCTACCACAACATCCAACATGTTACACTGTGTAAGGTTTAAATGCACCCAGTATGCTGCACTTATGTACAGCTTGCATTTAGTAAAGGATTTCATGAATTTTCAGTGCACATTGCATAATGTATGTTTTCATCAGCACTGCTACAATCAGTTTCTGTCAACATAAGGTATCTTTATTATTGCAAGAGTGAGATGAGAAAATAATAAAGAAGTTGTCTGACTTCTCCTTGGTCAAATCAAAGTCATTCTTGCACTCTTATTTTGCTCCCGGCAGTGGCATATCATCCACAGAGACGAGAAGGGGAGTGTGAGAAGGAGGAGGAGTAAGCATATAGCTATGCAGATGGGAATTAGTGGTCCCAAACACCTGGAGCCAGAGGGGAAATGAGATTATCCTATTCACAGGAAAGTCTTATGCTGCTAAAATTGCACAGCTTTTCATCCACTTCACACCAGAAAATAGGTAGACATCACCTTTATTGCTGCTTTGGCAGTGAATGCAGTTTTCCCCCACAGACATCCAGGGTTTACTATGAATATGAACATATTATGTAATGCACTGCAAGGGGGAAGAAAAATGCTTCTGAAAAATGTACAGCGTGAGATCATTACTCACACTGTGGGCTTCACAACAAAAGAGGCTTTTCAAACCAAACTGCAGGGTAGATGCTTATTTCCTAAAAGCTATTGATTGAAAATGGCACAGCTGAGGAGCGGGAGAGGAGCCATGAATGAAGACAGTAGACTCTCACTTCCAGCATTCTCCAGCTGTGAGCTCTATTGCTGCCTGGCATTGAAGGAGGGGAAGAGGGCCGTCCTTGCATAGCCTACAGTGTTTTTCATGGGATTTATGAGACAGTGCTGTCACTCCCACAAGACTGAACATAAAGTTTTGAGAGGGTTCATTTCAAAAGGCCGATGAACACGATTGCATTTTCACTCTGTGCTTCCACATGTCCTGGTTTGCTCTAATTGCCATCACTAGCTATCCTCATCATCTGGTTTCATCCCTGAGTATGAGCCCATTTACACAAGCTTAATAACTGATAAGCAACCATTTTCTGTTGTTAGGGCATCCCAGGGCAGATGTCAGCTCAGTGCATATCAATACAGTCGATACATTACCCTCATTATTGCTTATGTAACTTGCAACTCAGTGAGCCCCTCTGCCCTATCACCACCCCACATCTTTCACAAAGACACACACACACACACACACACACACACACACACACACACACACACAAACACAAAAGCT
>VUQH01016957.1:8218-18262 GCA_015106775.1 Etroplus canarensis | reverse complement strand
ATGTTTTTTTTATCTCTCTCTCTCTCTCTCTCTCTCTCTCTCTCTCTCTCTCTCTCTCTCTCTCTCTCTCTCTCTCTCTCTCTCCACCTGCATGAGTACATCCTTTAACAGGGATACAGATAAGAATATATACTGCAGAGAGCAAACAGAAGAAATTCACATTGAGGGTGGGTTGGGTGGGGGCTATTGGTTGTGTATTTGCAGGGCACCAAAGCACTGGCGGTTCCCTTGGTAACCAACACTTCAATACAGCGGCTGGACCTACGAGATAATTGGATGGAAGGAATGGGCGGAGCTGCTATAGCCAAGATGTTGAAGGAAAATTGCTATATAACAGGTGGTTTTACTAGAGAATCAACACTTTTTCTTATTTTTCCCTCACTTTTTTAATTAGAAAAAGTGGCACCTCAACACCAACTTGTTCAACAGTTTTCCCAGTAAAACAGAACACAGTTTACTATCTGGAGTTCCCATTTTATGTTTACTAATTGTCAGATTGCTAAGCTCGTATGGGCAGTTCAGGAACCTTGAAAAGGGGAATGGTTCCTATGTGGCTTTTCTACACGCTTCCATTATTTTTAGCATCCTATATCATTATGTAGAAATAAAGTCCCATATGGTCAAATTTATTATGTATGCAAGACAATTATGAGAACAAATATTATGTTGTGCAAAACAAGTTAATTTTCTTCTGGGAACAATTACTTTCTTGAGCACAGAAGGTATTGTTTTGATAATTTACAATAAAAACATGTTTGAAACACCTCAGATGCACAAAGCCACCATACACTATATGGACAAAGGTTCACATTACAGATAGATGGATAGGCAGATACTTTATTCATGCCCATAGGGGAAATTCAGGTGTCCAGTAGCTCGCACATACACCTGAAAAGCAAATAATACAGTTGAAAATTTAAAAAAATACAGCAGATTATCTAGAACACAACAAATCACCTAAACTCAGCAGGTAAACTACAATGCAGCAAATAATTTAAAATACAGCAGATAATCTAAAAATGCAGCAAATATTTAAAAGTACAGTAAATAACCCAAAAATACAGCAAATAGCCTAAAAATTGTCCAAAATGTCTTGGTAAGCTGAAGCATTAAGCTTCCCCTTCAGTGAAACTAAAAGATCCAGCCCAGCACCAGAAAAACACCATAGCATGATCTCTCTCTATAAGCATTATCCCTCCTCCACTTCTCCAGACTCCAGCGTGTGCTTTACACCACTTGGTGATGCAAGGTTTGTATTCAGCTGCTCAATCATGCCATGAAGCTCCCAGCACACAGTGTTTGTGCTGAAGCGAATACTAGAGTAGGTTTGAAACTTTTACTTACTAGTGCTTCTTAGCAACATGTGACATAGACCCCCCTCTGTGACTTTGCATGATCTACCACTTCAGGGTTGAAATGTTATACTTTCTAAATGCTTCTACATTGTAATAATACACAGCTGATTGCCTCTTGAAGGGAAGAATTTTCATGAAGTGACTTGCTGCAAAGGTGACATCCTATTACAGTACCGGAGTTGCTGGAATTCAATGAGCTCTTTAGACTGAACCATTCCTTCATAAATGTTTGTAAAGGCATGGCTAGGTAATTGATTTTATACACCTGTGTTAATGAAATACCTGAATTCAATGGCTGTGTTATGGGTTGTGGCTCAATACTTTTGTCCATATAGCGCATATTGGACAGAGCTAATCAAGTTTTTCAGTTAGGAATTTCATAAAATAAAATTATTTCTGGTGCTCTTCCATCTCATTTTCTATATCTTAATTTATACTAAAGTATTGTATGAAGAGCTGTATAGCTCACAGCTTATGCAGCCAATAAATCCTGTCAATGATAATCCCATGTCTGTGAAATAAGAGCCACAGAATGTCACTGTATGACCTTTTACGAAGATAAAATTTGATTAATGGAATTTTCCCCACTATATAGTGAGTGAATGCATCTGAAGTTGTTAGAGATTCATATGAATTTCTGATGCACAAGATGATGAAGTATTCCTACAATTTAATACTCTGAAGGCAATTCAGGGTCTCCATACTATTGAACTTTCAGTGGTAAACCTAATTTTAAAGAACAGTTTTTCTGTAGATTGATATACACAAAAATTAATTATGTTCATATTAATTCCAACAAAATCGATAATATAAAAAGACTGAAGCTACATTTGTAGCAGTGCTTTAAGGTCAGCATGCTAACATACTTTCAGTGTCAACTCAAACATGCTTATGTGAATGATAATGTTTATGTTGCCAGTAGTGATATAAAACAAAGTACATTTCACCTGATGGTTGCCTTACACTGAGTGAAAAGATGATCAAATATGTTACAATAAATTTGTTGAGGGCGGCAAGAAAATCTACAACCTAATTCCAAAAAGGCTGGGATGCTGTTTGAGGTACAAATAAAAACACAATTCTATGATTTGCAAATCTCATAAATCAATATTTCATTTACAAAGGAATACAGGAAAAATATAAAAAATATTGAAAGTGAGACATTTTACCATTTCATTGAAAGAAACTAGCTCATCTTGAATTACATCGCAGCAATATGTTTCTAGAAAGTTGGGACTGGTCAATGAAGCAATTTCCCCCTGGGGATTAATAAAGTACTCTGATTCTGATCCTAATTATGAGTCTGATGTTTACCACTCTGTAGCATCCCCTCTTCTTTTAACAAGAGTCTGTGAATGTCTCAGCACTGAGGAGACCAGCTGCTGGACCTTTGAGAGAGAAATGTTGTCCCATGCCTATCTGATATATGATTCCAGTTGCAGAACAGTCCTGGGTCTTCTTTTTGGTATTTAGCATTTCATGATGTGCCAAATGTTTTTAACTAGTGGAATGTCTATACTGCAGGCAGGCCAGTCCAGTACTCAGACTCTTCCACTGTGAAGCCATGCTGATGTAATAGCTGCAGTATGTGGTTTAGAAGATGTTGCATATTTATTAAAAATGCAACACATTCCACGTACTAGGTAGTTGCAACATATTCCTCCAGCTGTTTCATCTCAGTACCACTTACTTTTCCAGCCTTTTGTTGCCCTTGTCCCAACTTTCTTGAGACATGTTACTGCCATCAAATGAGCTTGCAGTTTTCATAAAACTGTAAAATGACTTGCTTTCAACATTTGATATGTTTCTGTGCTCTTTTGTGAATAAAATACTGGTTTATTTGATTTGCATATCGTTGCATTGTGTTGTCATCTATATTTTACAACATTTTTTGGAATTGGCATTGTACAAATGCTTTTGCAGTGAACACTTAAAAATTTCACTCAAAGCCCCAAATGCTATTTGAACTCTATGAATCAGCTTATTAGGATTCATCATTGCAGCGTTTATCCAGTCTGCTTCAGTAAAAGCCAACAATGGAGCTGCTGGTGGTACTCCTCTCTTAGAATTCTCTTAGGCTTTTCTACTTTTAAGAGTGTAGATAAGGTGTTAGGGATCAGGAGAAGGAGTTGTAATTTATATTCAGAGGGCTTTGAACGTTAGTTTGCATCAAACTTCTGGAGCAACTGATTCACTGCACTTGAAAATACATAAATATTACACACTATATACTTATATGTGTACTATTTTTCAACTGCTTTTGTGTAAATAATAAGATGGAATTCGTATCTTCTCAGATGCATTGTCAGATGGAAATGAGTTACAGTACAAACCCAACTTCTTTTGAGATGATCATTAATCAGTTTAAAGAGCAATCAATTTGTCAATTCTAATTAGCATACTACAGTCAGAAAATGAATTTTGGTCTCAGCCATTCTAATGCTGACAACCGAGTAGCTAAAAACACTGATTTCCCTTTAAGATTCAACACAACACAGGCAAGCTAAACCTCTCAGATTTATTAAATATCCACACAGCATCCTGCATTCTATTTTAACTTTTTTTAATCTTAAATGGGTCTTAAATTTTATATGTGTATTTATCAAAGCACACACACACACACACACACACACACACACACGCACACACACACACACACGCACACACACACACACAACCACTCAAAAGCTTGGGTTCACTTTGAGATCATAAATTTTAATCTTTTTCAAAGAAAAACACATTTTCATGCATTTCATAAATAATTGTTATCAATTAAACAAAGAATTTCATCCATTTCACAAACAATTAAAATTAGTCAGATGTTTTTTAAAGAATAATCTACTGTTGCAAGATGCCTATTATCAGCTACTGTCAGTCCTCTGCATCAATCTCCTGGTATGGCTGCTAATCCAAGTTAATTATTTTATAAGGTTAAATGATTATTAGAAAGCCCTTTGGCAATTATGTTCCACAGCTGAAAAACATTGCACTAAGGAGCAAGGCATTCTCCAAGTTAGTTTAGTATTTGAAGCACCAGCAGTTGTTTGTTTACAGGCTAAAAATGGCCAGAAAGAACTTTCGTTAGAGATCCATTAATCTATTGTCGTGCTTAGAAAGGAACGCTATTCAGTATAATAAATTGTAAGGAAACTTAAAATCTCTTACTATGCTGTTAACTACTCTCTTCAGAGAGCAGCATAAACTGGCACTAACTAGGACAGGAATAGGAGGCCCTGATGCACAATTGTGCAAGAAGACAAATATCTGAGAGTGTGTGGTTTAAGACAAAGGCTATGTTCACACTATAGGTCTTAATGCTAATTTCCAATTGCTTTCTGAGATCCGATTATTTTGTGTGGTTGTTCACATTATAATCCAAATGCAACGCATGAGCAAAAAATGTCAGTTTTTGGTCACATTTGCCTGCAGTGTGACTGTAGCCAAAGACACCTCACAGGTCATCAACTGGAAACTGCACTAAATAGTACCCATCACACACCAGTGTCAGCAACAACAGTGATAGGGCAACTTCAGGATGCTGAACTTCATGACAGAATTGCCAAAAAAAGCCATCTCAGACTGGCCAATAAAAAGAAAAGACTAAGATGGGCAAAAGAGCACAGACACTGGACACTGGAAGACTGGAAGAAGGTGCTGTGGACAGATGCGTCCAAGTTTGAGGTCTTCAGCTCAAACAGTAGAACATTTGTGAGAAACAGAACAAATGAAAAGATGCAAGAACAATGCTTAACACCATCAGTCATGGAGGAGATTCCAGGAAACAGGCAGTTACTCCAGGAGAGCTGGGCAGGGCTGTAGAAGGTCCTTAACCCATCAGCAGGACTGGTATCTGCTCCTTTGTGCAAGGACAAACAGGATGAGCACTGCCAGAGCCCTACAAATTGACCTCCAGCAGACCACTGGTGTGAATGTCTCTGACCAATCAATCAGAAACAGACTTCATAATGTTGGCCAGAGGGCCCGACGTCCTACAGTGGGCTCTTTGCTCACTGCCGTGGAGTTTAATTGATATTTGCCATAGAAGACCACAATTGGCAGGTTCCGTACTGGTGCCCTGTGCTTTTCACAGATGAGAACAGGTTCAGCCTGAGTACATGTGACAGATGTCAAAGGATCTGGAAAAGCTGTGGAGAACATTATGCTGCTTGTAACATTGTTCAGGATGACCAGTTTGGTGGTGGGTCAGTGATGATCCACGGAGGGACATATAGACCTCTACAGTTTAGCCAACAGCACCCTGACTCCCATTAGGTATCGGGATGAAATCCCTGGACCTATTGTCAGACTTTACACTGGTGCAGTGGGTCCTGGGTTCCTCCTGGTGCACGACAAGGATGAACAAATTGATACCACTGACTGGCGACCACATTTGCCTGACTTATGTCCACCCGGGGTATTATGTTTCAGTCCATCCGATGCTACCAAGTTGCAGCTTAGACTGCCCAGGAGATCAGTGATGCCCTGGTCCAGATATGGGTGGAGAGATCCCCCAGAAAACCATCTGTCCTCTCATTTGCTGCATGGCCTGACATTGTCAGGCATGCATACAAGATTGCGGGGGTGATATAAACTACTGACTATCATTTTGAGTTGCTGCAAATTTTGACAAAATGGACTAGCCTACAGCATCATTTTTTCACTTTAATTTTCAGGATTTCTTTAAATTCAGCCGTCCGTAGGGTGATAATTTTCACTTCCATCAAACATTGTGGCATCCTTTCATCCATAACACATTACCCAGTCCACATCAATATAGATATCAAGCATGATTTTTTTCCCAATTGATATCTGATCTGTTTTTAAAGTGTTTCTTTAATTTTTTGAGCAGTAGTTTCTGAAATTTTGAAAATCTTATCTGCTGTTTTTTTTAATATTTTCTTGAGTTTAGCTTACTTGCCACATAATGTACTTTTTCTTTCCTCTTCTCACCTTTGCATGATGTTTCAATTTTTGTGTCAATCCCAGAGGTCGACCTGTCTAACAACAATCTCAAGGATTATGGCGCCATTGCCATAGCGGGCATGCTTAAGGAGAACAGCACCCTGGTGAGCCTCAGTCTATCAGGAAACCATTTCACAGACCGGTCCGCTGAACACCTCGGCCCTGCCCTGATCACCAACACTAAGCTGCAGCACCTCAACCTCAGCTACAATGCTCTGGGGGAGCTTGCAGGTAGCAAAGTAATTAGTTTTGTAAAGGTCTTGTAGTTTCTGTGAGGCTGTAGCCTTTCAAAAAAAGTACCCATGGCTCTCAATCTTTTTTTTTTTAAGATAATAGTAAAGATTTGTGCCAGAGATACAGTTTAGCACACATTGTCCATTAACAGCACCAGATAACTGAACCTCAGGACCCAGAAATTATATGTTGGATCAATAAACAGCCAAAGACATTAGGCAGTGTGGGGAGTAAGATGTAAATTAGTCATGATTCTCTCTCTTTGTTTGCTTTTTATCAGTTTGCTTTCCATGTTAATCTGGCCCTCTAAACAAATCTGGCATCTGATTTTTGCACAAGATCACTAAGAACCTGTGGACATTCAAACTTGCGGTGGATAAGCATCTGATTACAAAACCACAGTAATTAAGTTCCTGTTAAAACAGCATCCGTTTCTCTGGTTTCTTTATTTCAACCAGATTTTGAAAACCAGCGCCAAAGATTAAAAGACACATACAAGACCCATACTAATGTAACTCCAAATAAGCATTCTGTCTTGCTGGTTGGGACTGAAGGGTCGCTTATTTTTGACAAATTGCAAGGTACACTGTCTAAAATATTAGTGTATGCTGCTATTAGATGTCCCTTAATTTCCCCCATTAAAATATAATTCAAAAAATTATTTGGACAGGCAAGAATTTTATGATTAATGGTCTGCAGTTGGGGTTTTTTGGTTATTAATATTATATTTGTTTTTGTTTTTTGGTTTGAACTCTTTTCATACACCTTTTAATGTCAGAGTTCTGTAATAAATTTCATTTCCATTTCCATCTTTGAAGACAGAAGATGGTGACTTTATTACCTGAAGTCAAAGCTATTTTGCTTTCCTTTTACAAGTGACAATTTTTAAAATGTAGCTAGCTGTTAAAAGCCCTTCACAGGAAAATCAAGTCATTTTAGCTCCCATTTTCAATGATAATTAAATTTACAATAAAGGCATATTAACTGACTATTATTGTTAAGAGGACAGATTCATTTAACATTATGACTGTACTGTATGTGAGCAACATCATTAGATATTTTTTCTTCTTAAATCTGTTCTCATAAAAGACTTTGCCGTAATGGTGCGGCCTTATCTCCAAGCAGTCATAAGACAGCAGGCAGCAGCAGACTGTGGCATTCAAAGGTCAAGCACATTTCTCCTTCATTAAAACCTCTTTCAATTTTCATGTGGATGAGCTTTGTGACAGGCACCTTGTGGAAGAATGGCAGACCAGAACACAAAGCATCTGATATAGGTAATTGAAAATAAATCCGTTTGAGCGTAAGGGGACACTATCATGTCTTATTGCCATGTGTGGCATTATGATTCATCCCCATATATTCTATTCTGCATTCCTCACTAGTACTGTTATATCAGAGTACATCATAGTGTGTTTTGAGAGCACTCTTCCATGTAGTAGGTACCTGAGCAAATGTGTACCGATCAAACACACTGACATTCATGCTATGGCATTTTCAATGGCTTTTTCAACTAAACACGTTGTCTTGAGTGATTATGAACAACAGAGTGTCATGCGTTTGCTTCTATTTGAGGGGAAAAGTCGATGACATCACGATGGGTATATAGCGCCTCAGGGGAATATACTGGAGATGATACAGTGTTCCTCCAGAGATTGAAGAAAAGAGTAATAAGTATTGCTTATCATTCTTCTGATTATGCATAAACATTTCTAAACATTCTTGTCACCTGTGAGTTTTTCTGAGTTAATAATGAATTATTAATACATAATTAATAACGACAATCGTGTTTAGCAAGCAATTGTATTACGATAATGAAGTTTTTTTTTATGTTTTTACAATTAACAGTTTAACTTTTTTGTCAAACTTCAATTTAGTATTCCTTTTTTCTGTCATAAGGGGAACACCTGGGAGATGCTCTGTCAGAGAACACAGGGTTGAGAACACTAAACCTGGCTTGGAATTGCATTCGAGGAAGAGGAGCAGTGATTCTAGCCAATGGTCTTGGGGTAATACACCTAGTGTTTGAACACTGTGTTCACTTTTTGAACTCATGTCAGACAATGGTACAGTGAAGAATAAAATTAGAGCAGTTTAATTAGCTCAAACAAAGAACTGTGCTAATTTGGTATACCAGTTTGTCAAAATGAAATACTTAAATATCACCAAATAATGTTGTGTATACAATAAGGTCCATAAGTTTTGGGAAAATGACATTTTAAAAAAAAAATTGCCTCTGTGCATCAACATAGTGGATTTTAAATCAAAAAGTCAGAATGAGATTGAAGTGCAGACTTTCAGCTTTAATTCAATGGTTTTGACAAAAGAATTGCATTAACTGTTTAGGAATTACAGCCATTTTTAGACATAGTCTTCAGTAATCTTGGTTTCATCTGTCCAAAGATTTTTTTTATTGTTATCATTTTATTTTAGGTATCCCGGTAGTGTAGTGGTTTACACATTTGTCTTACAAGCAAAAGGTTCCCAGTTCAATTCCAGGTGGGAACACAAGCCCCTCTCACCATGGAGAGTTGTGTCAAGAAGGGCATCTGGCATAAAACCTCTACCAAATTACTAATGTGGATTAATCCACTGTGGTGACCCCTTGGGGAGATTACAAGGGAGCAGCCAAAGTTCTTTTAAATGTTTTCTGGCAAACTCTAAAGTTCCCTTCCTGTTCCTGAGTGCAACCAGTGGTTTGCACCTCAGTATTTACATTCATGAAGGCATCGCTTGTAGACTTTGACAATGATAAACCTCCCTCCCGCCTTGAAAATTTTCTTGACTTGGTGAGATATTGTGCGTTAGGATCTGTGGGATTTTGTTTCTTTTGATTCAGGTACAGTATGTTGAATATTATGAATTTGAGCTCATTCTTAGTTCAGTTTCTGAATAGTTTTGGACTTTCTTATTATGACCTTGGCCCTCTTTAGGTTTTGTAGTTATAAATGTTATCCTACATTTATTGCTTTTGCCATTTTTTATAAGTACAGCATACTTAGTGCTTTTGAAATCATTCAGGTATCAAAATGTTTTGACAGGACTTTGGGCTATTGCTTTTCTTGTTTGTAAGTTTTATATTTTTAAAAAATATTTAACTTTTTATGGATTTTTTTTACCATTGAAATGAAAGCTATACCACTGAAATCTTCAAACCTTTGACAAACCTACCTTACTTTGAGCTTTGGCTACTTCAGCATACTTTTAGCTAGAGACACCACTCAAACTTTAAACGGGTCACAAGACCTTGAACTACTGAAGTTGTAAGAGGTTTTTGATATATTTTTTTTTAAGTTTTGAGTCAGAATCAGAATATTTTATTATTCCCAGGGGAGAAATTGTATTTTGTTACAGAGGCACAGTAATATACAAATAAATAGCTTTCTTCAGCCTCTTTTTCTGCTGAAAAAATTTTAAGTTTCTTAAACATTTCAGCCAGTATATAATAAACTTCAGCTTACAGTTATGCTTTTTTTTTTTTTTTTACACTTTT
>VUQH01016953.1:42685-54055 GCA_015106775.1 Etroplus canarensis | reverse complement strand
TAGTTACTGCAGCTCTGCACATCACCCTTATTCTTGAAGATTGGTACCAGTGCACTTCTTCTCCATTCCTCAGGCATTCTCTCATTCTCCAAGATTGTCTTCTTTCCTCTGTCCAGAGGAGACCCCAAATACCTTCTTGGCTGTTTCCCTCATCACCTCAGCTATACTTTCCCAGTCATCTGGTAACTCTTCACTAGCACCAAGGGCCTGTCTCAACTCCTCCTTGAACTCTGCACAACATTGTTCCTTCTTCAACTTCCACCATTTAATCCTTGGCTCTACCTTTACTTGCTTCCTCTTCCTGTTTTCCAAAGTCATCCTACAGACCACCATCTGATGCTGCCTAGCTACATTTTCCCCTTACACCACCTTGCAGTCTCCTACATCTTACAGGCTGCACCTCCTGTATAAGATATAGTCCACCTGTGTGCGCTTTCCTCCACTCTTGTAGGTCACTCTATGTTCCTCCCTCTTCTTGAAATATGTGTTCACTATAGCAATTTCCATCCTTTTTGCAAAATCCACTACCATCTGTCCCTCCACATTCTTCTCCTTTACACCATACCTACCCAACACCTCTTCATCACCTCTATTCCCTTCACCTACATGCCCACTGAAGTCTGTTCCAATCACTACTCTCTCTCCCCTGGGAATACTCTCTCCAATTTACTCCAGAATTCCTCTTTCTCTTTTAACTGGCATCCAATTTGTGGGGCATATGCACTAACAACATTCAGAATCACACCTTTAATTTCCAGCCTCAAAGTCATAATTCTATCTGACACTCTCTTGATCTCCAGAACACTCTTCACATACTCTTCCTTCAAGATTACCCCTACTCCATTTTGCTTCCTATCTACAAAAATAAAAATAAAAAGCAGCAAAATGTATTTACATATATAAGCTTATTTTTCAGTTTACTACTAGTGTCCCTGGTAGCGTAGTGGTTTGCACAGTTGCCTTACCCACAAAAGGTTCTTGGTTCAATCCCAGGTGGATACACAAGCTCCTCTCACTATGGAGAGTTGTATCAGGAAGGGCATCTGGTGTAAAACCTCTGCTGAATGTGGATTAAGAACACAAGGGAGCAGTCAAATGGTACATTTATGGGTGGTATTTCAAATATTTAACAAAGATAAGGAATGGTCTGAGCAGGAAATTTTAGTGCTCCATAAACAAAATGTTTACTTGTGTTATTTGTTTTAAGACCTGCCAGTTCAAGACCTCGCCCTGGATCTATATGTGTGGAGGTGGACCAGAGGCCGGAGAACATTGCCGAGGTGCCCATGAGCAAGGCACCCAACCCCCTACATTGTTCTCTAGCGCCTGCAATGGGCAGCCTTGCTCGCATTCTATCCATAGAAGTGTTTGAATTTCTCCAGCTGGGGATTAATAAAGTTGTTTATTTGTTTGTGATTTTTATAACAAGCGAATATCGTTATCTTCATCAGGCCCCAGTAGGCTGCTGAATCAAATTAAATATAACTAACACAAATAAGTCTTTTTCATAAAATTAATTTAACCGTGGGTGTTTCAGTCGGGGCCGTCCACATAAGCACTGCGGAAAAGCCTGAAAAACATTGAAGACTGTAGCCTTTAAGTTGTTCTGCGGGCCTGTCACTAGAGGTCGCTGTTTCCGTACATTTTCTCCGCGTCTCTGCAGTGCTGCCTGAATACGAGGAGTGCGTTTGATTGTTGCAGGGCTAAATGGCGGACAGAGCAGGATAGTCGCGTTTACACCGAGGACAAAAACGTTTCGACTGGGTGAATTCCTGGCGTGTCTCGGTCCGCCGCGGCGTGTCCCGGGGTGCAGTGCAGCCGTCGAAACGAGCTGTTTTGTGCACCGAGGTTAAGGCTATTTTCCGATCGTCCCCGAACCTCAGCTTTCTCGAGTTCCCATCCCAAGCGGAGAAGTTACACTGTTCATGGTGGCTAGCTTGTGAGCAAACCATGGGGGACTCTCTCGAATTGATTGGGAAGCGTCTGCTTTTGCTCCTCGACGACGGCAGGCCCGCGACTGGATCCGAACCGGAACAGGCTGCTTGGGCCCGGGACTGGCTTCGGGGAACTGTGCGGGCAGTGAGCGTCATCGGCCTTGCCGGCCCGGAGGTTAGCGTCGGGGAGGCGACAACAACAACCACTGCTGCGGGGCTAACGGTCAGTGTTTACATTCAACTAATGCAGTCCTGCAGACCTAAATACACAGCAGTTAACATGTATGCGCCGTGTGCTAGCGCTTTATCCAGTGGGCTGCATTACTGGCATGTTTTTACCCGACAGCGATGCTGCATTTGGGGGCATTTAACGTTAGCTTTTGCACATATTGGCTAACTGTAAGTCGGAGGCACTGAGGCGCAGCTAAACTCGAGGCCGAGGATTTTTTTGGCCTTTGCTTTGTTCGCTTTTTACCGTCATGACATGCAGCTCCAGCATTACTAATTAATTGTTTAGCTCGAATTTGCAAAGCGCGGACGCGTTACAGCTAACTTAGCGTTCATGAGACTGTGACAAATTCACAGCAAGCGTCGGATAATAGTAAAGGTTGATCAGTTCCCCATGTTAGTCTAGTAAAGGCCTTTCAAGTTCATAAAGAGGCGAACCACGAATCCTTCAGTGTGTACTCCGGGTCCAGATCGTTAAATGTTCAAACTGTCGCTCAAGTTATTTAATTAAAAACTTGAATGAATGAAAACGGTGTTTTCAGGCTCTATGGAGTCTAACAATTAGGTGAGTTTTTAAATAATGGGTGGCGGTTGTTGACCTATATGGCTGTTGCACTGTCAGAATCATCAGAGAGCCAGGCATACGATATAATTGCGATTTTAAATCATTTTGCGATATACTAAGTATTGCAAAAAATATACTGCGATATATTGCGGTTTACCACGTTTTTCTGAACCTTTATGAATATAATTAACTGTTAACTTTAATAAATGTTTTATCTAGTAAGACAGAGTTCTGTCTGTTCCTCTCACTTCAGTCATTTTATTGCTGCAAAATGAGATTGTCAAGCGGACAGACTGACTAAAACACTGTAACTAAAACCTGTCATGAATTTAAAAAAACTGTATTGTAGTCTCATCCAACTTAACTGAATGCAAAGACATGGTATATTACATGGATTTTGAACAGTGCAGGTTGTAGGGGTGGGAATCACCATAAACCCCACCATAGGATATTATAATGATTCTTGACTCACGATTGGATATTATTGTGATTTTTTTTTTTTTTTGAACATATACTGAGTGTTGCGAAAGATATCTTGGGATACAAACAAACAAAACAAACAGCATTCATCCTCAGATGGGGATATTCCAAATCACCAACACTCTTATGGTTAGATTGTTACACACACACACACACACCCTTTTACATGAAACATGAGGCAGCCCATTACAGGTGCCAGTGAGCAATGTAGGGGCTTTGGTGCCTTGCTCAAGGGCACCGTGGCAGTGCTTGGGGGTGGGCGACATCTCTCCGGCCTCTGGTCCACCTCCACACATATGAGTCCAAGGCCGTGTCTTGAACCAGCGGGTATTGGATGGCCCAATGTCCAGGTCCGGGTGGGTCTTGAGCCAGCGGCCTTCAGCAACCTCTGGCTCGCAAGCGAATCCTCCAATGCATTGAGCCATTGCCGCCCCATACATTGGGATTAATCATCTTTTTCAGCTGTAAATTATTTCAGCATAAACTTTGTCAGTATCTATTTTGCTTAAAAAGATAAAGTTCTCTGCTCCTCCCATTTCAGTCATTTCTGTTGCTGCTTTAGCAGCTGAAAATTTTGAAAATAGACAGACTATATAGGTGGACTGAAAAAGAAAATGATTTTGTTATTCTAGTACTAAAAAGTTAAATTTTTACTTTGAGTTTATATAATGATACTGATATTTGGTATCCCTCCACTGATGCAATATTGCCACAAAATATTACGATACTCTGCTGTATCAATTTTTTTCACCCAACCCTAGCAGCTCGTACAACAACAAAAGTAAGGCAGCCACTTCAGCAACTGAAGGATTTGAAAATAGACTTAGTCTATGTAGGCGGACTGAGAAAGCAATAGATTTTGTTGTTCTGTTCCCATCAGTATTCACTATGCCTTTATCAATAAAATATTGCCACGAAAAATATTGCTGTACAGTACTGTATCGATTTTTTTTTTCCTCAACGCTGTGCACAATATATTGTTGCAGAAGTGCAATTTTCTTTCATTGGAAATGACAAATTAAAAAAAAAAAAAAAATTCAATTTTTAAAGTAATATTTCACTTTTATCTTTCATCTGGATCATGATTACTTCTTTTTTCGACTTCAAGTTTATTTAGCTTGATTAGTGCTTGTGAAAAAGTATTAAAATTACTCATGTATTTTTTTTCCTGTGTGAGAAATTGTTCCTGTGTGCTTATGTGTCCAAGATGATCAGTGTGAATATATGTGTAATGGAAAAGCAGCTTCTCTCCCTGTTAGTCTCCTACTCTTAAAACTCTTCTGTCAATGATAAAAACAAAATGAGACAAGGACATGTAGGACTACACACCAACTAGATAGCCATTTTATTACTTTATTGTATACAACCTATTTCATGGGTTGCCAGGTGTCCAGCCAGGTCACATGTAGACTGATTTCAAACATGGTTTTTTTTTTTTTTTAAATTTTAACTGAGCTTTGCAAGGAATTAGAGTACAAAAACATGTAAAAAGATTGTCTATGTTCGAAATTTTGCTAAGATGACTGTGTTGTCCAGTGAAGAAAATAGAAACTACATTAGTGGTTAGATTATTTCCTGTGTTTGAATATATGTTGCTTCATTTTGGGAAAAAAAATCATAATTATAGTAATTTTGGTCAATATTATTATAATGGTTACTTAGTTCTGTTAACTTTACAAACATGTATTTATTGAACTTTAAAAAAATGACTTTTTGACATTGAATTTATGTGAACTTTAAATATATATTTCAACTGCAAACCTAATCAATAAAAACGTGTTGTCGGTTATGTTTTTGCTTGGTTAGGAGTTAGGAACTGCTGGCCTGAACTTTTTTAGATGGTACCCAGAGGAGGGTTATATGAAAATGGAGTTGGATTGATTAGTAAAGATTCTTGAACAAGCTCTGAATGATGTCTGAGCCCACGTAAAAATAGTGCAGGTATTGGTTCAAATGAATTCACTGAGCTAGTTGGGGTCCCCTGGCCTTCCCCCTGTATGCTCTACTTATGCAGCTTCCATGTTTAAACTACATAAAGTGGTTCCAGAAGTGATAATGCTTCTTTTTCTGTCCTAATATTATCTGGAGTTCATTCGTGAAAACAGGTTAAGCACATTTTTGACTGTAAAGCCCATATTGCAACTGGCAGCTCAATGACTACAGCCTGTGGGGAGGTCTGCTGGTGTGGACAGTGGCAACAAGAGGCCCATGTTGTACCACAATGTTGGGAGATCTGCATGAAAGCCACTGGTGAAGCATCGGAGACCTAAGTCTTCCCGAGTCGCATGAAAGAGGTTCGATCAAGAGTCATTCAATGCCTATATTGTGCTCTGCTGATAGCAGTTTGGATGAAGGACCCTAGTGGTGTGGAGACAAGGACAGCTAGAGGCAATCGTTAATGATCCTTCACAGGTTCACCTTCAGAAACCTCAGTATGACTTTTCTTCTAAATAGATATTATCAAAGTTTTCTTTCTATCTTGGCTTCATCTGAACGAAACAGTTTTGGTGCGCTACACAATCCAAAAGGAAAGCATCATTTTAAAAATGACAGCAGAATAATAAATCTTTTATCCTCATTATCCTGTTTTCTTAATTTTGTAAGTCAAAATAGTAATTGAAATTAAAATTTGATTGATCACTCAGCCCTTACACTGAGTGATAATCTAGACTTTATATAGAAATGTCTAGATATTTGCTCCTCATCTTCAGTTTTATCATAAGCAATTTTTCATTATACCGTATCCTCACAGATGTCAGTACTCTATCCTATTAACTAAGAAGCAGAATTATATCCTTATTCAGAAAGAAAGGAAAAAAAAAACCTTAATGAAAATGTCATAAACCAAACTAGACAAGTTTTCCGACCATCAGCACTTTATAAGTTACTCAAACTCGACTTTGTGGTAGTTCCTGCTATATTAGTTGTCTCCAGAACTATGTTTTGAGTGGTGATGGTTATAAATATGCAAAATGTGAAGGCATTACACACCACACAATTGTACCTGGAAAAATAATTTGGTCATAATACGCAAAACTGACTAAACACAAGTATTAAACTAACTGCAGTTTCTAAATACCTGCAATGTAGACTTTTGGCTGTTTTCAATTTTTAGCATGTACTATTCATTGTATAAACCAAAGCAGGTGGCCTTTTTTTGTGGAAACGTTGGCAGCTCATTTTAGCAGTTTGTTTTAAATCTCTGAGAGAATGAGGCTATTCGAGATTGATTTGCAAGTGAACAATTTCTTGTCTGTGACTAAGAAAGTGCAGTAACTGCTGGCCAGTTAGTCCTGGTCGTCTTGTCTTTTATTTTCCCTACCTGCTGGATTGCTGGCCAGGTTTCTTTTATGAGGGTCTTCGATATTATTAAGTTGCTTCTTCAGAGAGGATGGTCCTCTGACTTCAGATGTACTCCATCTCCATTGTCTTGGACTGCAGCTGCTGATGGTAGACCTGCTGTGGAGAGATGCTGCAAGCTGGAGAGCTACTGCACTTGTCAGCTACAGTCTAACATGGTGGAGTTGGACTTCATTGGCTTGTATGAGACTTATTTGAAGGCAGCTGATTATATTTAAGTATTTACTTGTCACAAAGTAATTGGTAACTAAAACATTCGTAGAGGAGAAAGACATAATCAGTGTTGCATGAATGCATGTGCATACAGTGGACTAGCCAGACACCAGTGGCACCCATTGAATGAAGTTTTAACAACTTAATATGATGCTTATGGTTAATTGACAGGCACACTCTTCAGTAATAATTTTCTGCCCTGTTTTTGATGTTTGCAGTTTTCTAAACATACTGCATACAGCAAAGTGTAGAGATACCTGATGGAGTTCCAAAGAGACTGGTTTCCTTCACTATTGACCATTGATCCTTAACATGTTGGTGACTTTATTCCATATTGCTTTTGGAAATGTAAAATATATTCTCCATATTTGCTGTAGACAAGTGATCAATTTTGTGATTTGCTTGAATCCTCTTGCACAGTTGAAGCACATCACCATGTGAAGGTTAAGTAGTTTACTTGGCATTATCTTTGCAAGTTTGCTGACTACAGAGTATACTGTGTTTACTTGGCCAAGTATCTACAATGAAATAAGTCCAGCGACATTTCAGCTGCAAAATTGTTTTAGCTTCAAATTCATACCTTTTGCTCACTCTGGGTCTTTTTAGTTTTTATTTTAAAGCTGGGGCATTGTTGATCAGTTGCATGGATGGTATTAATAACATGCTAGAACATACCCATTCTGAGTTGAAACGAAACAGACCAGAAGAGAAGATGGTGGGAGTGAGGGAGACTGATGAATCCGTTAAACAGCTGCAGTCCTTTGCTGTGTCTGATGTGTTCACCAAATCCACCAACTGCTGTGAGAAGCAGGAGCTCTGCTGTTCTCGTGATTTTTTTTTTTTGACTTTGTGTAGTTGATCATTTGAATTTGAAATTTGTCTAAGTAGAGTCATTATTTGGGTCAGTGATTGTGAATCTAGACATATTGCTTAATATTTTGGATAAAGAAACTACCATATAGATATTGTGTGATATTATCATTTCCTTTGATCTTTTGCCAGTTCAGTACATTAGTACAGGATTAGTCAACCTTCTGTGGTAAACTTGGGTTGAGAAACACGTAATCCTCTGACTGCTCTAGGTATCATTTCCAGTGCCCATCATTAAGTCTGATTGTGCTGGTTGCATCTGAAATCTGGTTTTGTTGATTTTTCAATGTGAACGTATAAGTACAGTCAATGTTCCAGTTAAGACATTTGCAACTTTAACATATTCCAACCCATTTATACAGCCTATGATAACTTGGTGATCTTGGTGTGGGTGCTCATTAGGGTGGGATGATTTGCACTATAGTCCAATCATCCTTTTGTCCCTCTGTGACATCGCCCGATGACCGGTAGCATTGCGTTGTGAAAAAGAGGGAAACATTCAAGCATTAGGTAGCACTGTCCACCCTCCATAATGCGTAACATGTGGCCCAAATGCAGAAAAGAGAAACACAGACACCAGGGGTTTATTTCTCACTTCCAGCATGAAGAAACTTTCAAATGTTGAATGATTTAGCTTACTCTGATTAGTTAACATCAGTGGACAGATGTCAGCTGAATAGCTCAAACTGTAAAAAGCCATAACATTTGCTTGTCTGTGTTTCAAATGTTGGTTATGTGTGGAGATGTGACGTGAAACTACAGCAAGGCAGACTCAATTTATTATGAATCTCATATTAATGATACTATTAATTTAATGTGTCAGGGAAACAGGGAAATTAGCTAAAAATATCCTTGATTGGTGAGCGATTGCCAATAAGTTTGACCATCACCGATCCCCAATGTTGTCATCACTACTTTTTTACCATAGCAGTATGCAAACTTCAGGAAAATTTCCTTTATTTAAAGGGTAAACATCATTTTGAGTAAACTCCTCATTTTCATTTTCCTTTAACCTCTGCCACGCTAGAGCTCCCTGTGCTGTGTCTCCTTTAAAAATGCAACCTGTACTGTTTCTCCTCTTGTCATGCAGGGCACATTCATGAAGGAGAAACTGGTACTACCAAAAAAAAAACCAAACAAAACAGAATTAGCATTTGTTGTTTCATTTCTGTTGCAAGTGTTTACTGACTCATTGTTCTAAGGCTGTTTTGTAGTCTCTAATTTACAGTTGTGATTAGTCAAAAGTAAGATTATCACTCATTGCTGGAGTTTTTCAAGTCTCTCTCTAGACTGGAGAGAACGGTTAACAGGGCTTACTGTACGTACTTACTTTCAAAATTTACAAAGTTTTTCTTGTGAATAGATATTTTTTAAGGCAGCAGTTACTGAGCAAATTTGGACACTTACTTAGACAGATTCCGCTATAATGTTAGAAATGGCATGGTATGACACAAACAATACCCATGGAACATTTTCCTTTTCTGGCAGTATTTTTATGTGAGAAAGTATTTTATTAGATATGAAATACTTTTTTAAATGGTGTTGACTAAATTTTGAAGACGTATGGTAATTAGCATTTCATCTGTGAGGGTGATCTCCATCACTGTCTTCACTAGAATATAGCAGTTTGACTGTCCATGAGCAGTAATTTGACCTCTTTCAAAATGTATCTTGTTAAATTGCCTAGAAAATATTAAAAAATACTAAGTGAATTAGATGACCCTGTTATACTACCTGCTTCAAGTAGGCAAATAAGTACTTACAAGCCACGATAAGTAAAAAGACTAAAATAAAGCAAAAAAGGCTACAATAAACACATTATTAAATGTGTAAAGTTTAATGACCTATGATAGAAATATATTGTGTTCAGTAATTGTGTTTGTATGTGATTCAGTTGTTTGCCTTTTCAGTGGTACTGATTTGCAGTATTTGCTTGACCTCGAGGTTTTCTGAACATGTCAAAGTATGCAATAACTTTACAGCCCTTATGTTTATGTTCTGGTTGTTTCTGCAGGTATTTGTGGAGTTTGAGAATGCTTCGCAGCGCTGTTCTTGGGTGCAGGTGTATGACGAGGGGGTGAAAGCGGTGTTGGTAGAAAACACCATTGTTTGGGCCCGTCGTACTGATGGTACTGAGACAAGTGGAGCCCCAGCCCCAGCCTGGCCTGCTCTGGTGAGTGCTCAGCTGGGAACAGGCAAAGCTGAGACAGTTTGGGCATCTTTTATGAATGGGGAATAGGCTGAACGTTTCTTGTATCACATTTATGCTTGAAAGTAGAGCTCGGTGATAAGGAAAAATATCTTACCACGATAATATTTTTCCCATTGGTTGATGTTGGTATAAATCTCGATATAAGTCAAATAATGTCTCTGAAGCTTAAAATTTCCTTCTTACTCCTGAGATGTTAAGATATCACAAGGTAAATTTTTAGCTTGAATATCATTGAATATCATTTTATTGTTTGTCAGAAGTTGAACATGACACGTGTACTGTAGAACATTATGCAACTGTATATCAAATAAATAAAATGAGTATATATACTAAACTGAAATCTTAATTCTCAACAGTCAGAAGCTTTCAAGTTTTACAGGAGAACACAAAGTAAATTCTTTAGTCAGTTCCAAATAAAGTAGGTATTAATATAAAATAAAGGTCCAAATAATCTTAATCTGTACTGTATCCTTTTCTTTGTTTTCCAACAATTTAAAACTGTCTGAATATATGCAAACCTACAAAGAAACTGACAAAAACATTGTGTTTATATCCTTAGTACAAATTCAGTCCCCAGGATAAAAGTGTGTTGTCAGTCCTAAAGTCATGACTTCACCTGTTTGGTTTTCAAGAAGGTTTGCTTTCCAAATTCCAATCTTGGTCATTGCAGTGGGCAGTGATGCTCAGATATGTTTCAGCTGTGCGGCTGTCTTTCTGCACTCTGTATTGCTGAGCCGACTGGTGGCTTAATTACTTTAATCAGCTGCTTAAATCTGATAGTTTCCACCACACTGACTAACATTTAAAAAAAAAAAAAATAAAGTAGGCTGTTGCAGTTTGTGGTCTCACTGTGTCTGTTTTGTTGTAAGGCATGGAGCTGGAGAAAGTGGACCCTGTGGTCTGCAGTTGTTTCAGGAGGACCAGCAACATTTGTTTGGGTCGAGGACTGAAAAGTCTTGCATTGTGCTGTAGGATGCCCCTCCTTTCCCACCACATGATTCGAGTGGTGCTATTCTCATTATGTTTGGCTTTTTACATTGTTTGGTTTTTTTTTGCCATTATACAGACTATGTCTTTAATTTCTATTGAGAAAAAGGTATGTTGTATATAACGTTATATAGATATCATTATCATTTTATCGCCCATCCCTACTTGAAAGCAAACTAGAAACAAGCTGGATATCTGCTTATGTGACTTTTATATAAATGATCATTATTTAAATTTCTGAGTTAGTGAAATTAATTTGAATAGAAAGTGTGCACACATTAATGCTTTGTCTACTGACTAATCAGAAAAGAAATAAGGTGCCTTTACGTGTGGTGTTGATTTTAGTCGTGTTTGTGTCCTTGACTATAGGATTTGGGGAAATGTTAAGATAATTTTAAGGCAATTTTATATGTTCTTGTAGATGTTTTGAGCAGTCAAATGGCTAACGCTTATGGGTGGCTAGTGGAAGTTATCACCTATAAGAATTAATCTTCCTTGGTTATTATATTGTTTACCTGTGA
>VUQH01016953.1:23818-42665 GCA_015106775.1 Etroplus canarensis | reverse complement strand
GGGTAGTGTTGTGTTTTTTTTTTTTTTTTTTTTTTTTTTTTTTTTTTTTTTTTTTTTTTTTTTTTTTTTTTTTTTTTTTTTTTTATTTTTTTTTTAAAACAAATATTTTTTTTTTTTCCCCCCCCCCCCCTTTTTTTTTTTTTTTTTTTTTTTTGTTTTTTTTTTTTTTTTTTTTTTGTAAAAGGCAAACAAAAAACTGAAATGTGACATGTCTGCATTATATGGACACATACATTGAGCCACTATAATAGGATGCCACTGTTGCAACAAGTCAGTTCATCCCTCCTAGATATTCCATGATCAACTGTAAGTGGTATTATTGCAAAGCGGAAACATTTAGGAACCACAGCAACCCAGCCACGAAGTAGAAGATGTTAAGTTACAGAACAAGGTTGCCGAGTGTTCAGGCGCGTAGTGACCAATAACTGCAGAGTTCCAAACCACCTCTAGTGTTAACATTAGCACAAAGAAATCTGCACAGAGAGCTTCTTGGCATGAGTTTCCATAGGTGAGCAACTGCGTGCAAGCTATACATCACCAAGCTCATTGCCAAATATTGGATGGAGTATTTTAGAGCAGACTGCCACTGGATTCTGGAGCAGTGGAAAAGTGCTCTCTGGGGTGGTGAATAATCCTTCTCTGTCTGCCAGTGGGATGGATGCATCTGGGTTTGGCAAATGCCAGAAGAATGGTACCTGCCTGACTGCATCATGCCAACTGTAAAATTTGGTAGAGGAGGGATAATGCTTTGGGCTTGCTTTTCTGGATTTGGCCTGGGTCACACAAAAAATGTAGAAAGTCTTTTTCTGAAGACTGGAAGCTGTTAAAGCTGAAAAGAGAAGATGAGTTCCATATTAACCCTAGTACTGCCGGATCTCAGTATATTGATGTCCCAGATAAGTTTCATGTACTGTCGGTCATCTATATATTGATCACTTCTGATGTTTTCATTCACTGCTGGTCGTCTTGCTGGTCGTACAGCTGGCAGGACTAGGGTTAATGCTTATGGATTTAGAATGATAGATTATAAAAACTCCTGTAGGTGTAATGTGTCAGTGGCCCAATACTTTTGTTCTTATAGTGTAAATTTTGGGGCCAGTGTGTAACAAAGAGCAAAATGGCAAAAGATCTGCACTGCATCTTTGGCTGCTCCCTTGTATTTTCCCAAAGGTGTCGCCACAACAGATGAATTCATATTGGTGATTTGGCAGAGCTTCTACATTGGATGCCTTTACTGATGCAAGACTCTATGGTAGATACATAGGCATACCATTTAGTGATCACCCTGAGTACAGGCCAGTCTACCCATCTTTAACTGCTTGTGTTACTTGTCTTCCAGAGCTTTATATGTAGTAATTTTCTCAACAGAGGCCAACTCAGTGTACAGTCTGCAGTCAGCTAGCCATCCTGAATTATTTATAGATGTGTGGCTATACCTATTCGTGCCACAGTTTACAGGACTCAGCACCTACCTCTTATTCAGCTCTACTAACATAACAAAAATCCTGATTACATGCGTGTTATTGTTGCTCCCTTTGTTGTTTAGCTGAACAGCTATTATACATGTATGTTTAAATAATTGTATGCTCTTGTCTGTTTCTGCAGACTTTTCGCTCTCTAGTGGACAGAGTTGGTTTAGGATCCTTGGTTCCTGTAGAGTACTTTGGAAACAAGAACTTTGAGTTCCTGCCTGATGACAAAACTGTCCAGAAATTTGAGGTATGCTTGTTTTTTTGTGTTTATTTTTTTATTAATTAACCCAATTAGCTTTTAAACTTGTTTTTTAAAACTTGTTTTCAATAGGTTATTTATTTTTAACATTTATCAACCCGTACCAGCAACATTTTGTGATTAGCGTTTCCTAATATTTTTGTTTGATTTAAATGTTAAATGAATACCTCTAGATATTTGACTACTGATTACCTAGGGATCTTAATACTATTGACACATTTAAAAATATTGCTGTTTTATGTTCATTTAACAGACACAAAGATAACAAATTGCATATGAGTTTTACTCTACTACTAGCACTACTACAGATCACTGTGGTTTGTGTCCATGTGCAGGTTGATAAAGATGTAAGACACCCTTTGCTGTTAGAGCAGCCTTCTTTGCAGGCTGCCATCTCCAGCTGGCGTACTGACTTTGAACTGCAGGAGATATTCAGGAAGGGTAAGATTCTACCTTGACCAGTTTATATTTACTTTACCTCGATTTCACTTCTAGGATGTTGTGCCTTGAAGAGTTTTTATTTTGGGCACTTGTTCAAATTAAGGCAAGTTAATTACTGTTCATTATTTATTTTAAATGCTTAATTTATTGATTATTGATTTTTCAAACATGTTCTGAAATCCTGATCGCAGTGGCCTAAAAGACGCAGTGACTGAGAATCACTGTTTTAAGAGGCAGAAAATATTGATGCTGAGCATTGTATTCACACATAGCATAGATACTATGCTAGCTAGCTAGATAGTAAATAATTGTTTATTTGCTAGACAGGGTGATAATCAGCTAGCAGTATAATGGAGGTGAGTGATTTATTTAATGGGAATCAGAATACTTTATTAATCCCAGATTTTAGTCTTATGTTTGTTTCTGCCATCTGCCCAATGTAAAGAATAATTTTACAGTTTCTAAAATTATAGCATAAAAAATGCACCTCCATACCAATATCACGTGCATTTCAAAGATTCCAAAATTTTATCACTGCTTAATAACTGCATTATTCCTAAATTGACAAGTAAAGTACTTACTACCATGAATAAAGTGTGTAAACCACAGTGGATTAATCCGCATTGGTAATTTGGCAGGGGTTTTACACCTGTTTCATTACTGTACAAAGGCAGTAGGAGGAAAGATGTTATGTTGACACCCAGCACTCACTGGGGGCTGCAGCCCTGATAGACTCACTCCCTGTGATGTGAAGTTCTGAACAAGTAAAGTGGAAAGTAATGCTAGCAGTGTGGGCAGTGGCTGGAAACAACACATTCCTGCATCATTTTGATATAGAAAATAAAAGGTTGTGTGTGTCAGCTGTGTCGAGAGTAAATTAATATATAACCATGCAACTGAGGTGACGAGTAACCACGTTTTGCACAGCTATGTGGATGCTAACCTGCAGGAAAGAAGGGCTACTGCTGCTAGCACACACTTAGCAAACTAATCTGACATTGTATGTGCAACGTTACACATGGTGCCAAACGGTTCACATTTCAGTGATGTATAAAACACAATTTGATTATCAAAGGTTTTGATTAATGGTTTCTAATAGCTCTTAAATACAAATGCAATATTTGTGTGGTCAATGTAAGATCTTTTTTTCGATTCTTTTGTTTAAACGAATAGCAAATTGATTGCCAGGAAAGGTCCCTAGTGAATGCCAGAACTTGGTCAGTATTGGCCCTATGGACAGTGTCTCACTTATTGCCATCTTGGCTCCACAAGGAAAAGAAGCCCAGTGAAATTGAAATCTGATATGTTTTAAAGCAGAAGTGTCACATTCATTTTAGTTCAAGTTGAAGCCCAGTTTGACCTTGAAGTGAGGCAGAGCAGGAAACCCACTACATGAAAACCTAAACTTTATTCTACACAAATAATGTGCAAATGTCTTTCCACATTTTTAAGTCTGCTGTCATTACAAAGAAGTGCTGCAATAGTAAATCAAAGAAACACGTTGGCACAGCTCCTTGGCTTAATTACCATTCTTCAGTTTGGTATGATAGGTCATGTGTAATTCTCTTTGTCAGTAAGAAGACTGTAAAGCTGAAAATTTACACCTTCGGCTCAGGTGAAATAAACAGTTCAGACAACTACTCTTATCAAGGGAGCTGCTTTCAGCAGTTTGCAACGCAATACATGTTAATGCAAAATACAGTACAAGGTCCCAAAATCAGGCCCCCCTCCTCTGTAATTTTCACACTACAGAGCCATTTAGTAAGCTGGATTGGGCCAATTTGCAGAGCGGTTTGGGGCCCTGGTTGTTCAGTGCTTAACAAATTTATTAGACCGCCTTCCATAAAAACGAGAAGGACCATACAGCATCATTAAGTGCTGACATGTTCTCTTTGCGTTTTACCATTTTGAACAGGAATGTGGAATTTCAAACTAAATTCATCTTTTTATACCCAAGTTTGATCTGGCACACTGGGCTTTTCTGAGCTTTCAGAAATTATTCAAACATAACATTCAACCACTAATACCAATTTTTCTGTTTAAGAATGCAAGTAAACAACTATAATGCAAGTAAACAACTATAATTTGACATAAAAATCAAGAAATTATGTCTAACTATTTTTTAGAATTAAAATTATCAATTTGATTGAGGAGCTTCTACATACAGGTGTATTAACCTTACACAAACATAAAAAAATGATTTTGGTGATTACCAATGCTGTTACTTTAGGGCAGCTATGGCATAAACTTTGCATTGGGTGGCAGTCTAATAAATTTGTTAACCACTGTATATTGCTCACCTATATTTTAGATGATTACAATAAGGGGTGAGTTGCAGTTTTTTGATATATTTGAGTCCCAAATTTTAAAAAACACCTTTTCATTGGTAAAAGGCAACATGGTGTCTGAGTGTGTTGTAAGGGGGAGCAGTTATATAGAAAATGAATTATACATTGACCATGTGTGATTCAAATCTGCTAGAATCAAAGTCATGCTTTGTCCATTGTACCTCTCCTCAGGTTCATACACTATTCAAGGACGCAGGGTTCGTGTTTACCAACCAGAATTTGAAGAATGCTGGGCCACAGGACTGGTCTCACAGCATGACCCTATCTCTCACATTATGGAGATTACCTTGGATAAGGTAGCGTTTAGGTTTTGCATAAATATATTCTGGCGGTCATTGTGTGACTGAATGCTACTTAACTGCTGTATGTCTTATGCTGCAGGGAGAAGAAAATCAGATGGTCGATCCTCGTGTAATACATGTCATGCTGACAGAGGAGGAGGTAAGATTGTTTACTTGTCTATCAAATGCTACTCTTGCTTTGTGGCGTTTATCATGAAACAAGGTGAAGTAATTTTCGATTCAGATTTTTAAAAGTGTTTTAATAGAAGTATTCCCTGATATTTTCCATTATAAGCTTGAGAAGAATTGGCGGCGAAGGAAGGACAGTGAAACAATGAAAGGAGATAGTGGACGCAGACGTAGGACTGCCTCAGAAGGTGAGGATGACTTGAACTTGAAACGGTTTAAGGGAGCAGCAGATACTGGAGCAGATGCACAAAACTGTGGTGATTCCAACAAAACTCCACTGGAAGGGATGGGAATCTTGGCTGGAGACTCTGGTGAACGAGTCAGCAGCACAGCCAAAAATGGAAGCTCATCAGATGGAACATTTCTTCAGGGGAGAGGGTCGTCCCCCACAACCAATTCCTCTCTCCAGATGGAGCAGTCAAATGCTAGTTCTCCTCGTTATCCTAGCCACATCAAAGAAAATGGTCGTGCAGTATCCACACAAGGAACAGCAGACTCTACCACTACCATTACTCACACCCCCACCCCTCCTCCCCTTAAACCAGCCCCCTCCCCCTTCTCCACTACATCCTTTCCCTCACTAGGCCAGATGCCAGTCCTGGTCCCTGGTGCTCCAGCCCCCAAGGCTTCCCCATCCCCCCAGCATGACCGAGAGGAGGCCTGCCAGGCTGCTTATTCCAAAACAACTGCTCTTGTTTCCCCGGGACCTGTCACCATTTCTTGGTCTCAAGACAGCGGTCCCAGTGTGGCACTTTCTTCTTCAGTGGGTTTTAGTCCCAAATCCTCTACCTGGGGAAGTCAGAATGAGGTAAAGAAATTACTGTGATCATTACCACTGATACTATACACAATACCTTTGCAACAAATTGTGCTTTTGTTTCTGTTTTCACTATAATTTTACGTAACCACATTGGTTTTTTTTTTCCCTCAGGGCTCTAAAATGGCTTCAGGTTTTCGTTTGACCCAGGCTGGATCCACCGTTCCTGTATTTGGAGATGTTACCTCTCAGACCAACGGAGCCCCTACCACCACCACATCCTCCCAAGATGCTCCCAAGCCTTTTGGCTTTGGTTTTGCTGGAGCAAATAGCGAGACTCAGTCTCAGCAAGACCAGAACCTGTTTTTCCAGTGCATGCCACAGAAGTCTGTCACCAGCCCAAATCTAACTGCTGGCCAGACCCAATCCAAGGACGCCAATTACTTTACTGCAGTGTCTGAGAGCCTGAGTAAAGAGCCCCCAAGCCTTTTCAAGCCAGCAACCCCCATTGAAGGGCTGAAAAAGCCTGAGCAGCCTAAAGTGCCTGAGGCCCAACCAACGGGAAATGGTGTGTTCAACAAAACATCAACCTTCCAGGGCATGGGTGGCTCTCCAGGAGCACGGAGCTCTGGCTTAAGTGTTGGTGGTCCGGCTGTGTCCTCTGTAGCCCAGAGTGCTTCTAAGAAGAACACTAATAATGGAACTTCTGTAGCTGGTCTAGGGCTGCAGTCTGGTTTTAATTCTTCAGATAGCCACCAGAACCTTTTTCTACAGGCCTCCAAAGAGTCTGCTAATCCCTTTCTGGCATATGGGGATAAAACGGCTCTTACAACTTTTGCTGACCTCACTGGGCCGGAGCCACAGACTGTGGGTCCGGTGTTGGATAGCAAGCCAAACCTATTCACTATGGCAGAGCCACCTAAGGGGATTCTGTCTCCCCCTTTCCCAGCTTCATCAGCAGCTGCTTCAACCAGCTCTTCCCCATCTCCAACACCAACCTCATCTCAGACATTACAGAGTGAAGGGGCTGTGACAAAGGAGGAGCAAAACGTCGGGGAGATGCCTTCATCCACCTCAAGTTGCCCCATGTTTGGAAGCACTGGTGAAATGGAGGAGGTGCCTGGGTCCTTCGACCAAAGTCAGTCTCAGAAGTTTAGCTTGGAAGAAAGAGCCCAGTCGTCTAAGCATGACTCTGACTCTAGTAGCAACAGTGATCTGTCAGATCTAAGTGAGAATGAGGAGGGCTTGGAAAAAGGACAAATCCCAGGAGGACCGCTTCTTCCTACCAAGGATGGGGCCATTCTGCAGAAAACTAAAGTCCAAGGGCCATCTAAGAGCCGTCCGCGTAACAAGCCTTTTAAAGGTAAGACTTCTCCACTTTAAGATATCTCACAGTTTTTATGGTGACAAACTAGATTAGCAAAAGAAGTAATGCAAAATTTTCTTTTCTAGTGGGTCAGTCTGTACTTAAAGATCAGAGCAAAGTGCGTCGTCTAAAGCAATCTGGTGAGTCCTTTCTCCAAGATGGCTCATGCATCAATGTGGCCCCTCACCTGCACAAATGCCGTGAATGCCGCCTGGAGCGCTATCGGAAATATCGGAATACAGATGAGGACAGCGATGATGATGATGACCCAAATGTGGCCTGCCGTTTCTTCCACTTCAGAAGGTATGGATTTTTGTATCCTTGTGGTGCGTGGTTGCAGCTGCCCTGCTTGATTCTTTTATTATTTATGAGTGTCATAGGAGTTATCAGAATGAGGGAAACAGTCATTACAAACAATACTTTGATGTTAAACCAATTTTTTTTCTTTTGGTTGTGACTAGGTTGGCTTTCACTCGTAAAGGTGTACTGCGTGTGGAAGGCTTCTTAAGTCCTCAGCAGAGTGATTCCATGGCCATGGGTCTGTGGCTACCTGTGCCAGCTATCCAAGAGGGCCTTGATCTTGATACATCCAAATACATCCTGGCCAATGTGGGAGATCAGTTTTGTCAGTTGGTGATGTCTGAGAAGGAGGCCATGATGATGGTGGAACCTCACCGTAAGTATAAAGAAATTTCTCTAATCTCACCCAAGCTTGTGTTTTTCTCACTAAGAGTTTTGGTTTTGTCCCTCCTTTGACTTCATGCTGCCAAGTGTCTGCCACATATAATCCTTTTGTTTTTTCACTGTCCTGCAGAGAAAGTGGCATGGAAACGTGCTGTCCGAGGTGTCCGAGAAATGTGTGATGTGTGTGAGACTACCCTGTTCAACATCCACTGGGTTTGCCGCAAATGTGGTTTTGGAGTATGTCTGGACTGCTACCGGCTTCGCAGGAACAGGCCAAGGGAAGGTGAGTCCTTCCAGTGACATTAGGGTAACCTTAGAGCTAATTGAAGTGTTTATTACACAGTTACTGTGTCAATCTAGCTTTTTTAATTTTATTGCTTATTTGATTGATTTTGTTGGCAGAACATCAATGACTTTATTCTTTCCTTCAGATGTGGATGAAACTCCGGAGGATGAAGTTTTCTCTTGGTTGAAGTGTGCCAAAGGCCAACCTCATGAGCCACAAAACCTCATGCCTACCCAAATTATACCTGGGACAGGTAGTATACATTATGATCACATCATAAACCTTAAAATCCCCACCTCAGAAGCATCAAGTATTAATTATGATCAGATATGAGTTCAATAAAAGGTGTGATGATTGTATTGCTTTCTTCCTTCAGCGCTTTACAACATAGGAGACATGGTGCACTCTGCAAGGGGCAAATGGGGTATTAAAGCCAATTGTCCCTGTGCCAATCGACACACCAAGCCTCTTGTGCGCCCTACTGCCCCAAATGGGATTTCACAGGTACAGTTTTGTGACATGTCTTATTTCAGCTTTACACTTTAAAAATTCTTCTGGAAGGCTCTGCTATCTCGTTGTGCTTGTCTCAGCAGTCCACAGCAGGCAGTGGGGGAGGCCTTGCAGCTACAACTTCTGCTATTGGCACCACTCCAAAATCAGAGGGAGAAACCTCAGCAATGAAAACAGAAACCACGCAAACAGCAGTACTGTCAGACAGTGGGGGTGGAGAAAGTGTGGGTAGCACCAGTAATTCCACTAGTGGTACATCTTCCCCCTGTAACCTCACACAGTCCTCTGCCAAGGAGTCACGCCCATCAGGAGAGGGCAACAGCTCTGCTCTGCACTGGCTGGCAGACTTGGCCACACAGAAAGCCAAGGATGACACCAAGGGTAAGTAAGGGGAAGCGCTGAGTCAGTAAAATCTTGGAACATGAAAAAGATTACCTCAGTATTTGATCCGAAGTAACGTCACCTCTTCTTCCCATCACCCTCCAGAATCTGGTTCACTTCGCTCCATGATGAGTCGAGACAGTCGACCTCCGTTTGGCCTGGACTCACTCAGTGCCCTGTCAAAGCCTTCTGCTTCTAGCCCTAAGCTGTTTAACAGCCTGCTGCTGGGCTCCAGCATGGCCCAGTCTAAACCTGAAGGGTCTAGTCTCCGGGACCTACTCAACTCCGGACCAGGCAAACTGCCCCAGGGCCCTGGAGAGAGTGGGGTACCATTCCCCTCTGTTTTTACCTCAGCAGGTGTATGTAAAAAGTCTTCATTATTCCGTATATTATTATGAAGTCTTCCAAACATATATGCATACTATTCCTCTCAAAAGTTTAGGATCACTTGGAAAATCTCAGTTTTTCCATGGAAAACACACATAAAATTAATCTGAATGGGAAATATAGCAAATGAACAGGACATGCTGACCTTGTCAGCATTAGAAATAATGATTTTAATGGAAATGATGAATGTGTTCTTAAAACTTTTCCTTCATCAAAACAAACACTTTTTGTAGCAATTAAAGCCTAGCAGATTTTGGGCATTCTAGTTCTAGTTTTTGCAAGTGATCTCAAACTTTTGATCAGTAGTGTACATACTTAATCATTGTGCCCTTTAACATATTACAGCTGAAATCTAGAGTCATTTGAAATTGCACTTTTATTCTGCTTAAATATAGAAAAAATGAGCAACTGAAAACTCGAATACAGTTTGCTGCATTTTAGTAAGAAACGTGCATGTGTCCTACAAAACCATGGCTTCGTTGATTTTAAATTGAGATTAGGAATGAATGATTTGATTAAAAAATTATATTTCTGCCATCTACTGGTACCTTGTAAATGCCAAGGCATAAATCTGGCACATCAATGAAAGTACAGACTAGCCATTAGTCTTAAGTACCCATTTACTAATTTACTATTTTCTACCCTTCTTTAGATCTTGCAATGCAGAGTATGCTTTCTCTCAAAGTGTATTTTCATTTCATGTGTGTGTGTTAAGATTTAATTTAAAGTAATATTGATTAGGTATTAAAAATTCTTGAGTTTAAATTATACCTGCAGACACCCTCAAGAAAAGATTAAGTTTTTACCTTTGTTAAAATTAAATGGCTGGTAACCAAAAATCCTTTTTGGTCTGTCAGAGTGACAAGCTGAAGAGCAGCCTTCCTAACTTCCTGGATCACATCATTGCCTCAGTTGTGGAGACCAAGAAGGCAGAGGGCCGACGCACTGGGGTCGCTGAGAGTGGTGGTGACCTTGGTGTGTTGGGGTCTCGCAAAGATGGAGTGATGGGCCTTAGTGTATTGGAGCCGCATACCTCACACTCCTGGCTCTGCGATGGCCGACTCCTTTGCCTACAGGATCCCAGCAACACCAACAACTGGAAGATCTTCAGAGAGTGCTGGAAGCAGGGACAAGTAAGAAATATAATTAGTATAACTTCATCTTTCGTCTAACTCTATTTTTTGTGTCAACATTATGCAGAGCAGAGAAGAGCAAGACACAGCTGTTACAGAGCGGTAGATTGATATTTTACTGCACTGACTAATGTTACTCTGTCATCTGTCTAACCCCCTCTCGTTTGTGCCCAGCCTGTGTTGGTGTCAGGGATACATAAACGTCTGAAGTCTGAGTTGTGGCGGCCCGAAGCCTTCAGTGAGGAGTTTGGAGACCAGGATGTTGACCTGGTCAATTGTAGAAATTGTGCTATTATCTCTGATGTGAAAGTGCGAGACTTCTGGGATGGCTTTGAGGTCATTTCCAGTGAGTACACAAACCCTTTTTCCTAAATTAATCTTATTTGTTGTTTGGATTGATGTGCATACCTGCTGTCATATGTAGCGCATTTTTTTTTTCTGATATGATTCATATGTTGCCAATATATTTTCCATGTAGAGCGACTGCAAGATGGTGATGGCCAGCCCATGGTGTTAAAATTGAAGGACTGGCCTCCAGGTGAAGACTTCAGGGACATGATGCCCACACGGTGAGGAACACAAAATTGTGTTGCTTGTGAGTCTGAAGTGGACAGCTTTGTTTTTAAGACTCTGTTTCACTTCAGAGAAGTTCTTTGTAAGGCTAAACTAAAGGGCCAACAACAGTATAAAGACAAATGAGAGTAATCCTCATTACCAGTTTTTCCACATATTTTGACACTGCCACCTGGTGACAGTAAACAGCTAAAACATGTAAATGATGATCTGCTTGGGGCAGCAGTGTCTCAGTCCCTTGGGACTTGGTTTGGGAACCAGAGAGTTACCGAGGGCTGCCGGTTCAAGACTCACCCAGAGAACTATGTGTATGAAGGCTGGAAGCTGGAACCAGAAAAGTTGCTGGTTCAAGGCCCGCATGGACCACTATAATGGAGGGTGGACTGGAAGCTGGAGAGGTGTCAGTTCACTCCCTGAGCACTGCCACGGTGCTCTTGAGCAAGGCACTAAACCCCTACATTGCTCTCTGGCGCCTTTCGTAGACAGCCTCCTCACTCTGTCACCTCTCCACCAATGCATGTCTACTGGTTCTGTCTGTGCATGTGTGTGTATTTCAGACCTGCATGTAAAATTGTGCATGTATAACAACAGAGTGTAGAACTTGAATTTCCCCACTTGTGGAATTAATGAAGGTCGTTGTCGTCGTCGTCTTCTTCTTTTCCTAGGTTTGATGATTTAATGGAAAACCTCCCCTTGCCTGAGTACACAAAAAGAGATGGTCGTCTAAATCTTGCTTCTCGCCTTCCCAACTTTTTTGTGCGCCCTGACCTCGGACCGAAGATGTACAATGCTTATGGTAAGAATAAATTCTGGTGGAGTTGATTTGTCTTCCCCTCCCTCCCTCCCTCCCTATAGTATTTGTATTTGTCTTCTCTCACTTTTCTTCCACTGCTTCACTATCTTTTGTTTGTAGGCCTAATTTCAACAGAAGACAGAAAGGTGGGAACCACTAACCTCCATCTGGATGTGTCAGATGCAGTCAACGTCATGGTGTATGTTGGAATCCCTCACGGAGAAAACAACCAGGAGGAAGGTCAGGAGATTTAGATACTGTTTCTCTGTTTAATTTTCTCTTGGTTTCTGTCTCAAAAACACTCACTAGGGATCAGCTGGTTATCAGCATGGCCAATTATGAAGGCCAGAATTATCAGTTTTTAGTTAACCACTTTCCAGTAAGATGCAGTAAAAATTGAGTATTTTGGCTCTGTGGTCCCACAGTAGCTAGAGGACAGTCACATTCACGATGCTGTTGCCTCTGTTGCTCTTTTTAGACCTTAAGAAAAGACAGTGCGCATTAACTCGGCGTGACTCCCTTTGCGTATAATTGAGCAACAAAAACTAATTGTCATCTGTAGCCCCTGGCATATTCATTGCTTAAAAGTAAACATACAAAAGCACAGAAAAGTGTTAGAACAAAGATGTAGTCACTACTATGACAGCATATACTTATTCAACTATGTTAATCAAATGAAGTAGCTTAGATCTAAATCACAGGTTCCCTGCTGTCTTGTGTTAATGAAGCAGTTTTGTTTTATTTTCCAAATTTTGACTCGGTGTCATTTTTTACTTTAAATGTATATCTGTTCCATATTACTTTTTTGCATGTGCCTTAGAAAAGAAATTAGTCAGTCTCTCTCTCTCTCTCTCTCTCTCTCTCTCTCTCTCTCTCTCTCTCTCTCTCTCCTGTAATGTATAAATGTATAAAACTCCCTCCTGACTTCCCAAAACACAAATTTTCATAATGTAAGAATATTTCTATTCAAAATATTGCACTTAGGTTTTTAGACCCATCACATTATTTCCAAGACCTAGTGCACAGTACAATATACATTAAAGAAGTTGATACTCGAAATCCTTAGTATCACCCAGTATTTTATACAAGTTGTCTCTTGAACACTCCTGTCAGTATGTTCACAACTTTATCCTAAACATCATGGCTAGACTGTTTAGTTGTCTTGATTAGGACCCTAATAAGACCCTTCAGTGGGTCTTTCTCATTTACATTGTGGCAAAATTTCTCATTCACAGAGGCAGAGCTCTCTGGACGCAAAGGTCTGTAGACTTTAAGTTGTGTAACTTAAGTAGCATGCCCTTCTTCTTGACTAACTCCCCTTCTTCACTCCTCCACTCCATCCTTCTGTATTATCTGTGCAGTAGGGGCCAGAGCACAGGGACCCCATCCCTTAGTTTCTGCTCTTGCATCTTTGTATGCCTTTCCAGATTTCTGTGTAAATTAAACCTTGTATTAAACTGAGCATCACATGGCATTTACATTTTCATTGTTTTCCTCTGGAGCTGCATGCTTTTCTTCTGTATTTTTCAGGGTTGGGATAAGTAAATGTCACATTTGGTGGGAGAATTTGAGATTTTGTAGAATAACTACTCTGGGAGGGTTTTTATTTCCTAATAGCTTTGGATGCGCTGTGCTCTGGTCCTTATACTGTGGGAGAAAAGTTTGAATGAAGGGCATCTAGAATTGGCATTACCTGCTTCTTTTCACTCATCTGAGTGACTCTGGCACATACACACAATTAGGGATGGGTATTTTCTCAAGACAAGTACCGCTTATCTAATATTCTTATGTAATTTATTGAGATTGAATTTAAAACACGGTGCTCAATATGCACTTCTGTCGATTTTATTTATTTAAGAAATAGTTTGTAGAGGAAGAACATCTGTCATATATTATAGCGCAAAGTTAATGAACAATGTCAGCAGGAAAGAAAATAGGACCACCAAGCCACCTATGTTAAAGTTAAACAAAAGTCAGGGCTCTTACTTTCTAGTTTATTAAAGTTTATCAAATCTTGATTTAACTTAGAAAGGAAGTAGCAACTCCCCAGAATCAGTATTCTGATTCTGATTTGCTTGTTGCATTACTTTGGGCACTGGAGTCACTTCACAAGTGGTGTTTCGGAAGTGGATAGGATGCAAAGCAATGGAGAAGAAAGCCACTTTGTGCAGGATAAAGCAATATGGGTTAATCTCTTAGTTTTAGCAGCTTTTTAAATGTTCCATTGAAAGATTCCGAAAGATTTAATAATGAATTATTCTTTATTTTGTAGTATTTAACCTCCTTAACATTTTAATATATGTACTGTCATTAAATTCCAGAGAATATAACTGACTCTAATGAACACATAATTATTAGTGAATAGAAAGTTGCAGGGAACAAAGTTTTTTAATAGTAGGCAAATGAAAATGATTAACATTGAATTAATTGTGTTTGGATACTGTCAGTAGTACCAGTACTGCGGATTTGACCAGTTACCAGTTTATAGACAGATCCTAAGTACTCATTCCTACACGCTGTTGTGTAACTGTCCTTATACATCAGTTTAGCTTCTTCATATGACTTTTATACACACACAAAAAAACAGAACTGATGCAGCTGAAGTTGTGGTTGTAAAGAAAATTTTGGATTAAAAGAGTGACTGCACCAGTACATGCATATGCTTTCTAAATGCAAACCCATCTTTAGGTTCAATGAGAAACTCTGCCAATAACCAGCTTTTGGCTTATCTTTCTGAATCCCTGATCAGTCTGGACTACATTAAGAGTTCAGTGGACTCTTAAGGCAGTAGTTTTAGCTCTTCTGTAAGTCACCAGTAGGCTGTGGATGTGAACGTTGTGTCATAAATGTGATTGTGTAGTCTGCAGCTTGTCCTTTTCTTTGCCCCAGTGGTTCTCAACTGGTTTTGCCATAGGATCCACATTTTAGTCACTGCACATTTAATCTTTTAAAAGTTTATTGATTTTTTTTTTTTAGAATTACAGTTAGGAAATATAAAATGCTTTTATGCACTAAAAATAGTTGTCATGCTGCCTGTTGTACACTATATTAATTACCGTATTTTCTCAAATTAAAACCTTCAGTCAGATAAAAGCCAGGCCTTTTTTAATGGATGGACATTTTGTTAATGCAAACAAACACATTTCATCCTGTCTGGCTTATGTTGCATATGCAGTGCCTTTAAAAATGAAGCATTTCTGTCCACTGAAATGCTAGAGGGTTTTTAAAATAAAATAATAGATAAATAAAATGAGCTGTACTAAAATATGACCAAATCAAATAGATGAAAGTAGAAATAAAGGCCCACTACTTTCTGCATTTGAGGCAAATGAAAGGCCTAGATACTATTTGAGGAAATACGGTAGTCACAGTTCTTTGAGGAAAAACCATGAGCACACAGATCTGCATGTCACATCATGTTGCAAAATAGGATTTTAGGAGAAGATTTAGAAAATTAGAGAACTTCAGAATAAAACCATTAACAGCACTGAAGTCCTCTTAGGTCATGAGCCACCAGTTGAGAACTACAGCTCTGCACCGTTTCTGTCAGTCAGTGTGATGGATGTATATGGTTTAAATCATTCTGTGAAGATTTTGAAAGGTAGATTTAACACTCCCAATCACCGTGTCAGCACTTGAGATGGTGTGTTTTAGTCATTAATGGAAATGGAATCAAGAAAAAGTAGCAGTGTTCAAGTGATCTTGAAACATCAACATAGTTCAAAACCCAATCAGAGGCCACTACATGTAAAATAAACTGTCTGTTTCAGCTGTTATGGAGACACTTGACTATTACTATTTGATAACCTGTATTTCATTGCATTGTTGTTTATGTTTGGTCTCCAGAGGTCATGACCACCATTGAGGAGGGTGATGTGGATGAAATGACAAAGAGGAGGGTGCATGAGGGCAAGGAGAGACCTGGAGCTCTGTGGCACATCTACGCTGCCAAGGATGCAGAGAAAATCAGAGAACTGCTCCGCAAGGTCAGCAGCCAGTAGATCTGTTTCAGGCTGCCCTGTCATTAGCTGTAGTCTAGGCCTTTTTAATCGCGTACTGCAAGGGCAAAATTATCATTGAATTAAATAAAAATGGGACAGAATGTATAGCTCAATTTCAGCAGAAGGTAGCTCACAAACAAAAATCAGCTTTGGCCTTCGTTTGAATCCAGCCTGGGAACTTTATTGCACCTGAGCCTTTCTAAGCCATGGCTTGTCCTTACCTGTACCAGGTGGGAGAAGAACAAGGCCAAGAGAACCCTCCAGACCACGACCCCATTCATGACCAGAGCTGGTACTTGGACCAGGTGCTCCGCCGCAGGCTCTATGAAGAATATGGCGTCCAGGGTTGGTCCATTGTACAGTTCTTAGGAGATGCTGTATTTATTCCTGCTGGAGCTCCTCACCAGGTCAGACTTCTTTATCTTAAAGAAGAAAATGTCTTTACATACCAAATATGAACACTCCATTATTAAGGATACAGGTCTGTGTTTTGATGAACATAAATGTTCTTTCTGTGCTCTCAGGTGCACAACCTGTACAGCTGTATCAAGGTGGCGGAGGACTTTGTGTCTCCTGAGCATGTGAGACACTGTTTCAGACTGACCCAGGAGTTCAGACACCTGTCCACTACTCATACAAACCACGAAGACAAACTCCAGGTTGGTGTTTTTCTTTCAAAGTGTAGTTTACAGGTCCCATTTGGAAGGATTAAACTAAAAAAAAATAATAATAATAATTTAAAAATCTTTTAGTGTTGTGCCATAGTTTTCTTAAATCTTTGTCCACAGATTTATAATCTTCTTTTTATTATCATACGGAGGAGGCTTATTGGTTGCTTACATATTCGAACTCTGGAGTCTAGGGTATAATTTGCCATTTTTGACTACTTTTGGTTTTACTTGTATATTTCACCTTAAAAACTTTTTACCTTGCCTTGTTTAGTGCCATTTTTTCAGCACAACCTCACTGTGTAAATTTACAGTTATTCTTTTTAAATTTTGACACACTGTATTAACGCACTAGATGTAAAATCACACAAAAGCATAATCCGAGTAGGAAAAAGTTTGATTTTTTTTTCTGAAAATCAACCATTTTTATAACTTGGAGTGAAAATATAAAGTATAAATTTCAAAAACTTATGTAAAAATTTTGCAGAAAGCAAGGTTATATACAACTTTTTACATTAAAATTCAGGCAATGTCTCAGGTGTTTTGTTTTTTTTTTGGACAACTATTCACAAAACAATCAGGTGTCACAATAAGAGGCCGCACAAATTGTTTGTGACATTCCAAAAAACATTTTGTGTCCACCACAACACACAGGGGCACGTCACAATGTCGCTCACTCGCTCAAAACTTTCCTGTCTTCCTTAACAACCAAATGCCATAAAAATGTTTTGATTGGTTGATGTGGTGCATTTTTCCACCAGTAGGATAAGGGGTATGGGATTTTGTTTTTCTTGTAAGTGCTTTCTTTTTTACTGTTAACCCACACCAAATGCACAGAAAAACAATTTATCATAAGTCTAGTTTTACTTGGCCTGTCAGAGTTCGTACTTTCAGCACAAGTTGGAACAGAGTCCCGGCGAGGCTGCGTCTTGCAGTTAGGCTATATGATTTGGGCATGCTGGTGCATCTGTCGACTTCAGCGGGTTAAAGACTATGAAATTGACTTCAGTTGCCAGTATTATGCCATTAGTATATCAGGGGTTGTTCCTGACAGGCATCATAAAACAAAAAGATTTTTTAAAAAAAATTAAAAGAACCAGGTTCAAAAGCTATTTTAACTGTTTAGCTAACATCCACTCACTTGTGTCCACCAATCACAGGAGCTAAATTACTCAAGGTAAACAAGGTTAAATATGATACATTGCTGTCCTGCAGGTAGGCTTTTTGTGTATGCTGAAAATAAATAAACTCTCCATTGTCACCTCCTGTGTGAATAGATGTGCATATGCAGCTCTGCTGTTGTCTGCAATAATGCTGATTGTGAAGTGGCACAATTTGTAGGCGCTACATTAATATACAACATTAAATTTTTGATTGTAATGTTCATAAAATTCATGTTTCCGTGTAACGTCTGCCATCTATACATAAATGTCGTCATTAGGTTTATTTATATCAAAATGTCTTGAGCTAAGTTCAGTCTTGTCAAGAACTAAGACAGAAGCATAGGCACAGCATTGGATCCTGGTGGACAATAATAGGGGAAATAATGTGGTTCACCAGAATGATCAGCATAACTGTTTTTACAAGTGGAAAACTTGGAAGGTTAATTCGCAGTGTTCAGTGGCACTATTCCTATATTTGCTATTCCTGTCATGTTGGCAAATTTTCAATGGTTCTCTTCTTTTAGATGGTAAACCTACTGCTAATAGCACTGTAATGTACAATTTCACTTTGCCACACATGTTGCCTACCACTTGTATCCTGTTAGATGGTGATGATCATGATCTTATTGGTCATTATGATGGAGGGAGTTGCCTTATTCTTTGACTCCCACACTATGAAGGTGTTGTTAAAGCCTTCCTTCACCATGCTATGACGTGCTGATGGGGTCACATATTTTCAGGCTTTTCAGGATGAGCTACTACATCATTGATGTTCAGGTTGTTTAAATAAAAAGAAAAGCATGATAATAGTTTTCAAAGTAGAACATTGAAAGGAGTAGGAGGAGTAGGCAGTTCACAGAATCTTGGGGAACTTAGGAGATGTCTGACTCACTTTGTTGCTTTTCTTCAGGTGAAGAACATCATCTACCACGCAGTGAAGGACGCTATTGGGACGCTGAAGGCCCATGAACCTAAACTAACGCGCCCTTACTCCTCTCCTCAAACGGCCAGCCTCTGAAGACCACTCCACTACATACACACAAAGCATACATTTCATACCTACATAAACAAGTACCAGCTGCATAGTGCAGAGTACAGAGAAGAGTGTAGGTTATTTTGGGGCAGTGAAGGTTTGAGTTTGGGAAGTGTGTACAT
>VUQH01016953.1:6842-23798 GCA_015106775.1 Etroplus canarensis | reverse complement strand
AGTTTGGGAAGTGTGTACATTTGATTTGGGAGGGGTGGGGTGGGGGGAATTAGTTGGGGAGGGATGAATCAGTGCTTCGATGAAGGAAGTCCTTTATCGCTGTTACACAGTATGCTCAAACTTGTCTAGTTGTTTTCCAATTTTTTTGGTTAACTCTGTATTTAAGGTCAGTGTGTTTGTTCTGTTGTTTTCATTGTATATGTAAGATGTGAGAGTAAGGGAGGTAGAAGCTGACGTGCCTTTGGAGCAGAGGTTCAGCTACAATATAAGCAACTGACGAAATGTGAGTACTGGGCTAACTTTCCTATTTTGACATTGATATTATCTTTCTTCAATAGGAGCAAGGTTAACCTGTTTTTGTAGATTTTTTTGTTGAAGTTTTTAAACAGCTGATTGTTTCTGCCCTCTGTGGCTGAAATGAATTTGTGAAACAGCCAGTCAAGGGAAGCAGACCAAAGTTTTGTATTTTTAGTTTTCTTATTTCACTTTTAGAGTATCAAGTCTTTTTTTTTTATACACCACAAGAAAATGATTGGAGAGGGCAGTTTTTTCCACCTGTATTTGTCATGTGGGCTGAATGAACTGCAGACTTCCAACAACATTGTTCAAGAATTTCAATTGCAGCTGAACAGAACTACTGGCCATTAACATTGTATCAATATATATATTGATCTAGCAGTCTGTTTGATTTTTCACAATAAAGTTTACAAAAACTACTGCTCGTTTGATGCTTTTTTTTTACGCACAGAGCCTCTTTGCATTCACAACTAAGATGTCAATATTATTGAACTACTTGAATTTTTAGAAATGAGTTACCAGATTGTTTTAGACCAATGGTTCAAAAAGAGATTAGGTTTACAAAAGTGAAGAAAATAATAATTTGAGAAGATTGAACAAGGAAAAATGTTGGACCATTTTAATGCTCAAGTAACTGTTTAACAGTTTTGTTTAATAACTGTTACCCAATGGCCAATGTTAGGGTCTTGTGGGATTTTGTTTAACATGTTTAGATCTTTAAATCCCTCTGCCACGAGCCTAAACCATTTATTCTAACATCAGTCTCATTTACATAAAAAAATCTCAAGAAGAAGCTGAGGAGCAGTATGTGAACTTTAATCTTCTGCTTTCTGCTGCTCCCTTCAAGTGTCATCACAGCGAATCATCTGTCTCCATCTCACCCAATCCCTTTAGTTCTCTTCTGTCACACCAACCCTTTTCATGGCTGCCCCTCTCTGAGCCTGGTTCTGCCAGAGGTCTCTTCCTGTTAAAAGGGAGTTCTTCCTTCCCACAGTGGCCAAGTGCTTGCTGATAGGGGACTGTATGATTGCTGGAGTTTTCTCTCTAATGCTGTAGGGTTTTTACCTTACCTCACTACATCCTCAGACCTCTGTGACCTTCTGTTTTCCTCTTGCATGGAAGCTCCATCATCAACATCCTTTGTCTAGTATATCCACTATCCCTCCTCTGGACATGTCCAAACCATCTCAACCTTGCGTCTGGCTCTCCAAACCACTCCACTTGAGCTGTCCCTCTGATGTACTGGTTTCAAGTCCTGTCCTGCCTGGTCAGAGTAAAGCTCAGCATCTTCACTTCTGCCTTCTCCTGGCTTTCCAAACTACATTATAGCGGGTCTCTCTACCACTTTGTAAACCTTCCCTTTCTCTCTTGCTATTATCCATATGTCACAAAATGTTTGCCGCATTACCAAAAAGGAGAATAAAACCAGTCACTTCAGTTTGATATCACATTCATGTTCTGGATTGTGCAGGTTATGCTTATGTATAACATGTATAACCCCATGTGGTTCGTTGAGGTTGCATGTGTGTCACTGCTGGTGCACTAGGAGGAGCAACATGAGGCACGTTTCAGCCTAAATGACACATTTAACAGAGTGGCCCTGGCCCTTTAAGAAGCAGTCTTTTCAGCGGTGACAGAGAGCGGAGCAGTTTGGAAGCAGAGACTGCAGAGGACATCCCCAGCTGCTGTTAGCCTACTTGACAGCGCGGCAGCCTCCTGGCTCGCATCACGGCACACCGCGTCCTGGAGGGGAATGGGGGGCACCGAGCCCGCTTACTAGCTAACTAGATTTCCTAGAAGCGGGAAAGCCTCACGGCTGGCGGACCAGCAAGATGGTATCCTGGATTATATCGCGGATAGTAGTGTGAGTATGGGCAGGGCTGCATCTGTTTTTAAACGTTAGCCACAGGAACGGCTCCTTTCATCAGCTGTGTGATGCTGAACGCCAACTAGCTAGGCTGCCTTTCTCTGCCATCCATTTACTGTCCGTTTATAGATACATTTGGTATAAATGCTGCGGGCAACCTGACCATACACAGCTCCCGTGTGCACTAACTTATCCTTGCTGTTTATCTAATCAGTACAATGATACAGCACAATCTGCATCCGGCGCTTGCTAGCCGCGGGTAGCTAACACGGGCTGGCTAGTCAGTAACTGTAACCACCTGACAGATAATAATGTGCTGGCAAGGAAAGTGCAGCCTGCTTAATATGCCGGCCTTGCTGCGGACGAGGAAACAGACTCCAAACTGCCTGCTATGGCTTTTAAATAACCCAGTGTGGATTATCTGTAGGCTGGTTATTAGAGCACCATGTGGTAACATGAGTTAGTAAAATGTGATGCAAACCTAAGCCTGGTCAGGAATGTGTGTCCATCCATTCATATGTGGCCAGCTGGGATGGCTGGTATGTTTTCAGTAGGGCTTCACAGATGGATACAGACAAGCAATATCAGCAGTTCAGGTTTAAGCATGCACCTGGACACACCACATCCTCACAGTGTGGATGACTCAACTAAAGCCAGTGGCTGTCATTATCCTGATCCATTATGCAGTCACTTACCAGTGCTGTCCCCATGTTAAGTGACATCTAAGTTTTTAAACAGGATATTGTGTCATCTCACCTACTGTGCTTAAGTGGGATTCTCAAACACAACTGTCAGGATGCCTTTGAAATGATGTTTCAGCCTGATAAATGTTCTGCTTTCCTCGGTTACATAATCGACGATAACATTGGCAAACTGTTACTTTTATTGGCTTCCAGCTGCCTGCAGCTTACACTTCATTACACCTCAGGTAGTCATGCATCTAGTGAAGGCAAATAATGTAACTTGGTATGCATCATAATGACTGCTGTTTATCCAGCACACTAGATTAATCATTTCCTCTCTTTACTCTGTGCTTGAAACGGACTGTAGTCAGCCTGTTTTCCTATTTCACAGCAAATTATTTAGCCTAATCTGAAAAACTGAAAGCTGAAATATCTCTTAGACCCAGCCAGAGGACTGGATGTCTTCAAACTCAGGAGTGAGCTTTAGATGTGGGCACAAGGAGGCACAGGGCATCTGCTGAGGGAGTCTACTGGCTTGGAGGTCTGCTGTGAGTTGTCTCAGCTCTCTGTACTGCGCTGCACATGACTGAACAGCTCAGACACATGTTGGGACAGAAGACCTACTGATGGGGGAAAAATAGATACGCTACCAGTAGCCTAGAGCACAAGCTTCATAAGGAGTCGCTCTGTGATAGACATTCAGAACTTTAGTTTACATATTCTGAGTTATGAGTCACACTTGCAGGTTTACCCTGTAAGCATACAGACATACTTTTAGACAGATTTTGTCATGTGCGCTGTCCCTGCTGTCGCCTCACTCAGCATTGAGTATCCTGTCACATCAGCACAAATCAGCACAGTGGCCGAGGATGCGACCAAATGCACATCAAAAACAAGGCCCTGTGTGCACAGTGTTCGTGTGCACATGGACTAACACATGGTGACCCACCCCTGGCAGAGATGTGTGTGTGTGTTTTTTCCATTTTATCTGCTGCAGTCTTCCTGACTCCATTATATTGTTTGCACGCATTATCAGGCCACTGTGTTTTGACAAGTCACTGCCCGGCATTTCTCTTTTGAGGCATAACCACACAGAACAAAACCATGCAGAGACCCGCTTTGCTCAAGTGCAAGTCACTCTTTTGTGTTAACAAAAGCTCAGGGCAAACATGGCTGCTGTTCAGGAGTGTGTTTGTGAGGTGTCTGAGTCGACACCCAGGGGCCATATTCTGTAGCGGAACCCCCTTCCTCTGACCCAGTCTTCTCTGCTTTTTGCAGCCTTGCCTTTGGGACTCTCTACCCGGCATACTCCTCATATAAGGCTGTCAAAACGAAGAATGTTAAAGAATATGTGAGTATTACGCCAGGTTACTAAACATCAACAAACCATTTTCAAACTCCATCTGCTCTGTTTGACATTTAGGATATTTTGCCCCAGGCATCTGCTGGCTATTTTTACTCTGATGTGTTGAGAACTAATATGAAGCCTATTGATTGGATTTGGGCTAGAAACACTCAGTTTCATTAGGGGACATGCATTAATTACTTAGAATATTGTCTGTTGTAATATTTTCTACATTGACTGTTCCATTGCTCTGGGCATTATCATTTGAGGACTGACCAAAATATCAGGCATGCTTGCTGATCTCCTAGGCAAAGTCAGAAGCATGGGACTTCAGTTTAATTAGGATACAAATGGAGCTTGCTTAGGTACTATAACAGCATTAAAATGATACCTGCTCGTTGTCTTCTTCCCAGTTATTTTTCCATTCTTCTTAGGTCTTGTTTCTTTAATTCAGTTGATCAAATCATTTTAACCCTACACTTGCAGGATTAGTGTGAGTATATTAGAGGGATAGCTCAGGTTGAGCATTTGAAGACACAATCAGAGAGGCAAGGTTGAGATGATTTGGATATGTGCAGAGGATGTTGAAGATGGAGCTGCCAGGCAGGAGGAAAAGAGGGAGACCACAGAGAAGGTTCATGGATGTAGTAAAGGAGGACACGAAGAGGGTTGGTGACAGAAGACTTGCAAACAATATATGAATTTGCATGCACCTCGTCCTGATGATTTCAGGGTCATGCCCTGCAGTAGATTGTGAAAGCATATCATCACTGACACTGTCCAGAATGAATGCAATTGGGAACAAAATGCCACTAGTGAATATGTATATATTTTGTATTTGTTTTGAGATGAATACAACATTTTTCATTACAAAGATAATCCCCTTTAACATTTTAGCTGAAAAGTCCTCTGAACAAAAGGACAGGTAGTATATATTTTGTGTTTTTTGCCCCAATTATGCTATAAACAAGTTATTAAAAACTCATAACTTGTGTTAGGCTAATTAGATGATGCTCTGAAGAGCTTCTTTAGATGTCAGAATTGTTCAAAAACCCCATATATTTTCACTGAAGTTGGGATCTAGTGACTATGGAGGAAAGTCCATGACAGTCAGCCCTCCTTGGCCTTCTTGTGGTCTTAAGGTAGTTCCTGCAAAGCGTTGAGGTGCATTTGGGGGCTTTATTAAACTGCTGTATGAGTCATTTTCCACAAAAATACAAACCGAAGGGTGTAGCTAGTTTTAAGTGCGGAGTGCTATTTCTCCTTGATTATAGTGATGCTTCATTGCAGGTGTCCAACTCCAGATTGGGCAGAACCACCCCTGCACTTGAATTATTCTTACAGCCATGCATAACTGCAGGCTTGATCCTCTGCAACTCAAGGAAATCTGGCTTTTTGTGTGAACAAATTAATTGATTTGCTTCAATATGTAACAAAGTAATGCACAGGAGTCAGGTGGAGAAACAAAGGTGAAAGGTGGACAAGAGGAAACCTAGATGACAACCAGACAAAGATGTAGGGAGGAAACTCTCCTACGCCTCCTTGACTCTTTGACGAGTCACCCCTTGTGGCTGCTAAGGGGTCACCTAAGGGTTAGTATAATATAGAAATATGGTCACAAGCTTTGGGACTTTCCTTTCTCTGATGGAAACAGGGACTTGAAATATGCATCTTTGTTTATTTATATTGCTGTCAGATCAATGGAATACCACTGATATGTCACATATTAGTAAATGGCCCTGTTCTGTTTTGGTTTTCTTCAAACATTTTTAGCTTTTCTGAAATTGTCCTGCTTGCATCACTTCTTTTCTTCTTGTTCCTTATTATTGGCATATACAGCAACAGAAAAAAATATATGTATACTGACGCTTTCTCACAATTTAATCAAAAAGCAGTTTGATTTCACTGAGGCAGTCCTGAAAAGGAGCTATTGAATAAAAAGAGTTGCTACACCTTTAGAATGTGGTTAGCAAACCTGCAGTGGTGCAGACTCTCTAAGGGCTTTAGAACCTACTTCCACTTCAGGCTGGTTTCTTTGGAGCATCACTTACCCTCCACACAAATATGCAAACTGAATGAATGTGTGTGGAGTGAGGATACATTGAAATTGGGGCTAAATACACAGGAGATGGATAAGATAAGCAGCAGGTAAACTGAACCAAGGCATTAAAGACAATGAGGAAAAAGAAGAAAGCAAAAAAAAAACAGACTCTCAAATGCTCACCGTCAAAATAAAGCAGGGAGCAAGAGGGATCAGGAATAAAGAAACTGATACTGTCAGGAACACAGGAGGCACATATGAAATAAAAACTGAGTCCTCCAATTTTCAGATTATTTTCATGACAATATAACAGATTTTCTTCAGCCTTTTGCTTCACACTTCTTTTTATGCCTCCTCTGTGGAAGCATTATGTTTTTGGGTTGTTTGACCATTACAAATCTTTTTGCCACTACAGGAGCTGACTTTTTTGCTGGATCTTTTCCAAACTTTGTGTGGTTAATATATGATATGTAGAACATCTGATAACACTTTTAGGGACTGAGAATCAAAGGTCAGGGTGACACAGGGTCACATTTAAGGTGGGGGCATACTGGCTGAGTTCTAGGGATTTCAGTCTTCTCTTTCTTTTGGCTACTCCCATTGCGGGTCATCACAGTGGATCATCTGCCTCCATCTCACCCTATCCTCTTTTTCTGTCACACCAACCCTCCTCATGTCCTCCTCCACGACATTAATGAACCTTCTCTGTTCAACATTCTTCATTTAATATATCCACAATCCCTCCTCTCCACGTCTGAACCATGCATCTACCTTCCTTCTCCCCATCATATCAGCCAGTTCACTCTTTTCCAGTCATAGTCCCTACATTTAAAATCTCTGCTCTCACCTCCACACTCCTACCTTTCCTTCTCTGTCATTGCCTTCAAAAACACCCTCCTTCTCCTCTCCTCCTCTTTAGTCTTCAGCCAACAGTAGCAAACTTTCCAGTGGCATCCTGCCGGTCAACAGCATCAGTGGCGGTCATTGTTAGCCCGGACCTCAATCGATGTGGTATCGAACTCTTACTGATGATCCAGATATTTGATTTGGCAAAGCTTTTACACTGAATGCCCTTCCTGAGGCAGCCTTCGCCATTTATCTGGGCTTGGGACACTAGGAGTGAACTGACTTGTGTATTTCTTTAATCCAAAGCACTGGTTGTTTTTAGAATTCATAATTATTCAGTCTGTCTTTCATAAACAAATAACTCAGACCTCTAAAATAATTATTTTTTAAAATTTTTAGGAGGGAAAGTCACTGTGTTTGAACCACTAATGGCTAATAGACTGTATTGTATATGCAATGAGAGGTCACCTGCTAGATTCAAAAAGGCTGCAAAGCAGGCAACAAAAAATACATTTTTTTTTTTTTTTTATTGTAATGAATAATATTTCAAATATATGGTCCTGGCTTAATATCAGTGTTTGACTATAGATATTTTAAACCACAACTAAATGGGGTTCTTTCTGCTTACCTCATCGCTGCACGGGATGAGAGAGCGAGAGGAGGGGATGGAGGAGGAGGTGGCAGTTTTCTGGCCCTCAGCCTAGATTTGCACTGGAGAACAGTCTCCTCCTGGCTGGTTTCTATGGCAACTTTCCCTCTCAATCGCTGTTGAAGCAGACGGCCACAGAAGGAGCAAATAAGGGGCGGAGACATGTGAGAGGGGAGAGTTGAGGGACGCCATTTTTAGAGCTGCTTTCATTCCCCTTCTCTCTTGTTTGGCTCACTTCTAATGAGCCGAAGGATTCGGTGCTGTCTTACAGCTGCGTGCCTGTGACCTGTTAATGCCTTTAAACACACCATTACCATTCAGTGCTTTTCTTACGCTGAATATACAAATATATTTGATAATTGATGATTAGTTAGATTTTTGGCTCTCTAATTTGCCACTAATTGCCTAGTTAATGGTATATTTAGATGTCCTACATTTCCCTTTGTCTCACAGATGTACCCATGCATACTGATGTGACATGAATGGACTGAAGCATATGTCTCATTTCTGTGTCAGGATGTCTGTGCATAGCTTCTGTGTAGCGCCACGTGTCTCAGCACGTGTGAACTAATGCTGTGGGTTTTCATGTGCTATTTTTGTCGTTCTTTTCACCTCTGTCTGTCTGTGTATCCATCCAGGTGAAGTGGATGATGTACTGGATAGTATTTGCTTTGTTCACTACAGCAGAAACGGCCACGGACCTGCTCCTATCATGGTGAGTCAGGAGCTACTCATGATCATCACCCCCTTTCCCTGCTACCTTGTAATAAATAAGGAGTTTGTAGTAAAAAAAAAAAAAAAAAAATCCAATGGTTGCATTCATATCTGTATCTACTGCCAAATGCTCCTATATTTTTAATACAATAATCTCTGAAAGCATCTTTCTTTCACTTAGCATCATAATCTTCAAATCACACATGCATACAGGGGCTTGCAAAAGTGGTGCCTCTTGATTAGTGGTGCTGCAGACTCTTTTAGAACGGGTGTGTGTATACTTAGATTGCACGCAGGTGGAACTTATTTAACTAATTATGTAACTTTTGAAAGTAATTAGTAGCACCAGATCTTATTTAGGGGCTTCATAGAAAAAGGGGTGAATGCACATACATATACCCCTTTTTAGATTTTATTTATTAGATTGTTTTTTTCATTTCACTGAACCAGTTTGGACTATTTCATGTAAAATTTTTGTGTAAAATTCAGAAAAAATCCATTTAAATTACAGGTTGTTATGCAAAAAATAAGAAATGTCAAGGGGGAGGGGGGGTGAATACTTTTGCAAGCCACTGTACCTTCACTCATTGTGACTTTCTCTGTCTTGTTTAACTCTGCATTTAATTTTCCAGGTTTCCATTTTACTTTGAGCTAAAGATTGCATTTGTGATCTGGCTGCTCTCCCCGTACACCAAGGGCTCCAGTGTCCTCTACCGCAAGTTTGTCCATCCGACCCTGTCCAACAAAGAGAAGGTAAAATACAACTTCTCAGTCACAAAGTCAGTCTCACAAATGTAGACTGATGTGAAAGTTCACTCTGAAATATTCTGATTTGTTTCTCTTTTTCCTGATGGTTTATATTGTTATCGCTAACTTGTCCCTGCCAACTGTCATTGGTGCTACAGGAGATAGATGAATACATTGCACAGGCCAAAGACAGAAGTTATGAGACCATGATGAGGTTTGGAAAGCGTGGTCTCAACCTGGCTGCTAATGCTGCTGTCACTGCAGCCACCAAGGTGAGCTATATGTTAGATTAATTTTTCAACTGCTACAATAGTTTCACTGTAGATTGTGTATGACTGATTTAGTCCTGTTCAGATTATTTTTTTGGACTTGGCATCTAATGATGTGCGTTCTTCCTAAGTCACCACTCTCATCGCTTTTTGCTTTTCTGCTTGCTTGTGAAATACAAACCACTGCTAAATGGGATATCCGCTTAGTCATACAGCCAAAGAGGAGGATTGAAGTGACTCTCGGCTGTTGAGCTTCATCTAACAGTGACTTTAAATGAATATAAATAAAATTGAATTGACTGATTAATCTCCTGTTCTAAATTAGTTATACTTTCTGAAGACAATGTCAGAAATTTGTGGAAAGGACTAGTCAGTGATTACTGGACTGTGTTTAAATTTTCTTTTGTTTAAAAACTGGAAAATATTAACTTTTGAGAAATGAAAAATGTTGCTAGTTTTTGCTAGAAAAATGATATTTAAATACAGATTTAAATATCTGATCAAGTATTTAAATTGTTGCAGCTCTATAAAAATAAAAGGTTTTGTGATTCACACATCATTAATGAAGTGTTCCTGTTGGGTAAAATATACCTCTGTATTTATTCTCTATTTCAGTGTGTGTGTATGTGTGTGTGTGTGTGTGTGTGTGTATATATATATATATATATATATATATATATATATATATAGAGTCATATTTAAATGTAGCTTAAGTGCTCAGGTCCCAGTAGATTCTCAGTGTTTGGTGAGAATTTTTAGCTGTATTTACACTGTTCATATGATATGATCGTATCTTTAAGGTCTATTTAATGCTTGATGCAAGCTGGGAGATGTGATCGTGAGTGAACTAAATAAATTTGCAGATTACCATTTAAATACTGAATAAGATTATATAATTGATCTCTGTGAATTTAAGAGTGAAGCGCATTGGAGGTGACCATTGAAGATGTCAGATACTAGACAGCTGTTCTTAACCTTAGTACTGCCGGACATCAATATATTGATGTCCCAGATAAGTTTCGTGTACTGCTGGTCATCTATATATTGATCACTTCTGGTGTTTTCATTCACTGCTGGTCGTTTAGCTGGTTGTATAGCTGGCAGGACAAGGGTTAATAAGCTGTTAATGTGATCTGGAAACAGAAAGTTACTACTACTAAATAAATGTGGCCTAATGGCAAATGGCTGCATTGAAACCAAAGACCTGGTCTATATTTACAGTAAAACTATTGTTTGTTTTTTATTACAGAATCACATAGTGCTAATACTGTGGCATAAACATGCAGTCTTTAACACTTGTCCTTTGTCACAGAGAATACTTGGTTGTTGGTTAAATTATGGTTATACAGTAGGGACTTACATTTGTTCATGGAAAATAATATTTTCAGTGTAGCTGCTTTTTATTTAATTTTATGGTCATGAGCTATATTTGCCAATTATTTATATATTGATTACTCTGATTATTTTTTAAAAATTATTTTGTAAAATATTCATAAAAAATTGAGAAAGTTGACTAATTGGTTATTCAATACAGATCTAGTATGTTCAGAATCCTTGATGCCTTTCTGTGATTTTATCTGTATAACTTTATCTTGTCAGCTTGACGTAGATAAACTAACCTTTTCCTGTAAGACATGAGTATCAATAGATATTGTCATGCTTTTCCATATTTTAAAATGTCTGTTTGCTTTTGCTGTCATGTCCAGGGGCAGGGTGTTTTGTCAGACAAGCTGCGGAGTTTCAGCATGCAGGACTTGACTCTCATTAATGCTGATGATGAGCTGGCTCTGCACACTACTGATGCTCGTATGAGACGGGACCCCTTGGATGAGATGAGCTCAGGGGCTAGCACGCTGCCCCGGGCCAAGAGCACTTCTGCTCGGCAGAGTAAGGCTGCACACACGTCGCACAATTTTGTCTGCAGCTTCACTTGCACTACGTTCCCATTGCAGGCAAAAGTGGCCCGAATCTGATGTTTGCCCATATGTGACCCAGATCTGATTTGTCTGACAGTCTGAACAGCACAGATATGATTTTTTTTTCCAATTGGTTTCAGGCCATTTCAACGTGTGGTCCTAAATTGGATGCACAGCTGATATTTTTGAAAGCCTCCTCAGTCTGAATGGTAATGTCACATTTCATCCGACTCTGCCGTCATTAAAGTGAAACAGACGCCATAATTCTGTACCAGAGGAGGCGAGACGTAGCAAGATCAAATGTCAACGGTGCACTAAACAAGCATGGCAGACATGGATGGAGCTAGTCACAGGAAAGAAAGTGAAGTTTTACTCACTTGCTGACATGTGTAGCATCCATGTTTACTTCCATAAACACAGCGTGCTGTGTGTGATGTCATACTTTCTTCTGCGCATGGGGGTCACTTTAGGGTTGGAGGCCATTCACCCTGGAGTCTGATGGTCGTTGCATTTAAATCATAGTGTGAATGACCACACAAAAGAATCGAATCTCAGTAAAAAAAATCGGAACTGCCTGCAGTGGGAAAGTACTGTTAGAGAAACATGGAGTCATACATGGATGCATCAATGCACACACTGTTTGTAGCTTGCTGATTGAGCCAGAGCATGACTCTGAGGACCTTATATTTAATTATATATATCTAATTTTATATTTAGAGTAGGACGGGGACTATTCAGGCCAACTAGAATCATGTGATTTAAAGCACAGCAGAATGGGAAGGGGAAAGGAGGGTGATGAGGGAAGTGGTGCAAAGAGGATCGAGCAGGGTGAGAACATGTGATTCCAGTGGGAAGAGAGGCTTGGAAGGAGGTCTCTTTGTGTTTCACTACACTGCCAGCTGGCTCACTGTGTGGGCCTGACAGGATGTGAACTGAATACAGAGACACAGAAACACTAAAACAGTGAAATCGCAGGGTAAAATGGCACATTTTACTATAATACTGTGCAAGTTTTTTAAATTTTATGTGACTTCTAAAACTGGTCTAAATCAAAGCTGGAACAAAATATTGAAGTTGGAGTTTGAATGAAATCTCCAGGGCTATTTGTCAATGAATGTCCCATATAACTTTTGGAAACTATTCTACATTTGTTGATAATCTGTGTTTTGGTAGTAAGTTTATTCCAACACGGTACATTTTACATAATGTGGCTTATGTGGCATTTTGGGTCTACTTAAGGAAACAAGGATTCCTTGTCTACAAAGAGTATACTGAGGCAAGCAGTGCAAGATTTACAGAAATATTTTCTACCTAAGTTTGAGTTTCACCAAAAATAAATAAATCTGGAAGAGCCATTTTGTGACCTGTTGTGTAATCCAAAAATTGAATTTGATTGTCTCCAGATCGACACAGAGAGGGTGGGCAATTGCAGCCTTGCACATCTCTTAAAGGTGCCCTGTGGAGTTTTCTAATTTTACTCAACATCAAAATACACTCTGTCACGCAGACAAGTGAATTTCCATCCTAATTTAACCTTTGCAGAAAAAACTTTGAACTTATCAATTACTTTTTTCAGTCTTGCATTGTCTATTTGCAACCTGTTGTTCAGGGTGTATTGGCAATGAGTGAGTGGTCCTTTTTTGAAGCTTTAATGAAAAGTATTTCACAAGTTAATATGATTAGGGAAATTTTGGTTAAGTTAGACATGTACCTTTCAGCTGCTCCCTTGTATTCTCCACCAAGGGGTTGCCACAGCGGATTAATCCACATTGGTAATTCGGCAGAGGTTTTATGCCAGATGCCCTTCCTGACACAACCCTCCATGGTGAGAGGGGCTTGTGTCCCCATCTGGAATCGAACCAGAGACCTTTCGCTTGTAAAGCAAATGCGCAAACCACTACGCTACTGGGGACACTGGTTAAGTTAAACATGCATTCATCAAACATTTTTAAAAAAGTCAAACTGTCCACTGGGTGGCGTGAGAGGCTGTGACCACAGTGATGCACTAGTCCGCAGCTACAACAGTATTTTAACAGTGTCTTCAGTCTTTCAATTAAATTATTTAAATGAAGTAGTTCTGTGGCAACAAAATGCAAAAGTGTAAAATTTGGGTTCTGCTTTATTTGGACTCTCAGATCACCTGAATTCAGTGTGAACACTCAGCTGCTTTCACTGACTGTATCTCACTTTGTCCAATCCTGCAGCCCGCTCTGTGGCAGCCGCATCACTCATTGATGACACATCGTCCCAACACAGCTCTGACCTGTCAGACACAAGGACTGAACACTCTGATGAAGATGTGGGAGATAAAGCCCACAAGCGCAGTACCAGCGTCAAGGCAACCAAAAAACCTGCTGCTACTAAGACAGAGGTAGGGTCAGTCAGCAGGTACGCACGCACACACACTTTGGATTTGCCAATCACACTTAGGCAATTTTTATGATTTAAAATTTCTATTACATCATTGGCCCAGTTGACACTGTTAGTATATCCCAGTGTTTTCTTTTTTCCCCCAAGATTCATCTTTGGAAATTTGTCAAAAATATTCATTTGTGATAAAACAAGGAGATTTGTGCACACTAATGCTACATATTTGCTTTAACAAGCAATTAAGTAGATGGTGACTGTACAACCATTTATACGGTTTCTGTAATTATACTTTTAAAGGATACCACCTGCACGAACTGCATATGCTATAGAGACAAATGTATTGGGCCACCTACAGGAATTTTTATGACATCCCATTCTAAATCCATAGGCATTATTTATGGAATTGATCCCCTTCTTCCACTCTGGACTGGGCTTGCAGTCTCTGTTCTAGTTCATTACAAAGCTGTTCATGGGGTTGAGGTTAGGGCTCTTCCACACCAAACTCAACCAACCATGTCTTTATGGAACTTGCTTTGCATACAGGGGCACAATCATACTAGAACAGGAAAGGGTCAGTACCAAACTGTTCTCACAAAGTTGGAAGCATAGAATTGTCCAAAATACTATCTTGTAAAGCTGAAGCATTAAGATTTCCCTTCACTGGTGCTAATGTTAATGCCAGAGGAGGTTTCAAACTCTGCAGTTCTTGATCAGCAGTGCGTTGGTGACGTCTTCTTTGCCTCAGCACTCATCGTCCCTGTTTTGTAACTTTATGTGGTCTGAAACTTCGTTACTGAGTTGCTGTGGTTCCTTAATGCTTCCACTTTACAACATTACCATATTAGTGGATTGTGGAATATCTAGGAGGAAGAAACTTCATGAACTGACTTACTCAAATTCAGTGAGCTCTTCAGAACAGCCCATTCTTTCATAACTGTCTGTGAATACAGACTACATGGCTAGATGCTTTATTTTTATACGATGGGACTGAATGCAATGATTAGGAAGTATGAGCCAAAACTTTTTTCCATATAGTGCACATCAGATGTTCTCCATGTTTTAATTTTTTCTGTGCCTTTCTTATGCTGTTTTACAGCTATAATTCCCACATTAACAGAGTACAGTATCCATCAACAATCCACTTAAAAATGTTACACTGCAATTCAAGAATACTTTATTTTGTCTATCTACGTAGCTAAAACCTGTTTAGAATCAGTGAGCAGCAGTTAGGACACAGCTGTAAACTCAATCTCCTACCAGTCACTAACCTCTCCTGTACTCCCTGTCAATTTTAACAATTATAGTTTACCCTTCTTGTATTTCTTTGCTTAATCAACTCCTCCAATTTCCATTTATTTTCTCTTGCTAGACTCAAACCAAGACAGTGAAAAAGCCGGCAAAGAAGAAGACAACAACTAATAATGCGGAGACACCACCATGACTCCTGCTGTCCACATGCCCTGGCGTCCACTCGCTCCACCCACAGCCTGCAGTCCCTTCTTCCTGTTTGGTCTCCACATAAACACGCATAACACACTATATCTATGTATAAAGCAATGAAAGTGTCATTCTTGCTGGTTTTCAGAGAACAGTGCAGATGTAGTTTTTAGTAGTATGTGGAGCAGTCCTTTTTTACATTTAACTGCCTTGCTGCATATTATACTGCTCTCTTTAAGGAGAATTTACCTGATTTAACTTCTGGAGATGTTTTATTTGACTTTTTTTTAATTTTACCTTTTAAACAATGGAACCTATAAGACATCTAAATCATAGGACTCATTGTTTCTGATTTCACACTGTGTTCCTGATTGTTGGCATCTTAGTTTAAGTGTCATTTGTAGTTGTGTGGGTTGGGTTGCTTCTGGGCTGTTCCTGCACAGCTCCAGCTGAGAAATAAAAGATCTCATTCAGGCCATAGGCTTCACCTTCATCTTGACCTTACCATTGTGGTAAAAGTCTTCAGAGGCATCAGCAAAACACAGACACCTGAAACTGTTGGCTATAGTGGTTACTATATTTTCACTGTTTCAAACTAAGGAGTAAAAAGTGGGAAAGGTCAACTTTGAAGTTGTCTATTCCCACTCGCCTACAGTTCAGCTCATAACACCTGGAACTCACGAGCTGCCTTGTCCTCACTCTTTTACATCAGCATAACCTGTTTTGGTCCTGATTTATATAATTTTTACCCTTATTTTTTGCCTCACTGCTTCCGAAAGTTAACATTTTAGCTTCTCAGTAAGTTTCCATTTTTCCGGGTGAGTCTGGCTCTGCTATGTTCAGGTCTCACATTGTCACCATTTTAGCATGATTTTCAAGTCACAACTAGAGCTGGTGATGGCTTTGGTTAATCTCAGAGCTACTCTAAGGTTGTATTTAACTATGATCATTGTTGTATAATCTGTTTTAGTCATGTGATATAACAGTTATGATCAGCTTTGCACAGCTGGACCTCTTAAGACAATGCTGCAAATAAGTGATGGCTTTCTCCCAAATGAGTACACTATAGTTATAGGGGAGCTGCCAGTGTTTGTAAGCTAACATATCTGTTTCTTCTACAGAAGTGATACTTGTACATTGTTTCTTTTCAACATTTCAAAGCGACTGAAAACGTCTGCACTTTCTTTCACTCCTTCTGCCCAGCTGTCTGCTGACACTTCGCTTGATTTGTAGATTTCCTACACATTGGAAGCCAGGATAGAGTATAGAAATATGTGAATGGCGAAACAAATAAAACCACTGCGAGGAATTATTTTAGTCTCAGATGTGGAGGGAGAGTCAAAGTAAGCTGTGGGTGTGTCTAAAATCACTGGACGTCTGGTTGCCACAGGCTGCATTTGGCTTATTTCCTCCAGAGTGCACTGTAATGGGAGATTTTAAAGCATGAGAGGAAGTCTGCAGTTTGACACTTGAACCAGTAGGGGGAGGCAAACCCCACCTCAGCTGTTCGCTAAAGTTACTAAACCACATGTAAACACAATGTAAATAGTAACCTTGACTGTATATACAGTGTGAGCTTGCTTGCCTTATTCATTCTCTGGGCTGAAACCTGTTCTGTTTTTTTTTTTTTTTTTGGTTTGTTTTTTTTGTTTTTTTTTTTTTTTTTTTTGTTTTTTTTTTTTTTTTTTTTTTTTTTTTTTTTTTTTTTTTGGGGGGGGGGGGGGGGGGGGTCCACTTTTGTTTATTGTTTCCTTGGGTAACAGACTTAAAATACA
>VUQH01016952.1:2939-39569 GCA_015106775.1 Etroplus canarensis | reverse complement strand
GTCGCAGGCAGCACGGAGCCATATAGTTCACATATTCACAGCCAACACAAAACTGACACCTCTGATGCTAAGGTAAATACTTCAGACACTCGAGACGTGACGCTGCTCGTGCAACCCGAGGGAAGCGATCCCAGCAGGCTGAGTGAAGACTATATAGATGCCACAAAGGACATTATTGTGGAGACGCAGCAACAGCAGTGCACACGTGAACGCGAGACGCAGTCACGGACGAGAAACACAGATGTAAAAAGAAAAGCGAAGACACATGGAGACGCAGCAGAAGCATGGAATGCTGAGGATGTAGAAGTGCGGAATCTTGAACTGCTCAGCACTTGCTCTGTAGAGAAAAATGCCGTTTTTAAAATATGCAACAATTTCTCTAATGAAAAACATTACAGTCAGGGAAAACATTTAGAGGGTGGAATCAGTGACGACAGTGAAATACAAGCTGGGAAAGTGCGCAGCGAAGACGAAAGGGACTTATGTGAGAGTCAGAGAACACATCATGCGATAGAGAGTAAGTGCACTGATGTAGCAGTCAACAGCTTCACCGATGTGAGAAACGCACCAACATCTGGCAGTATTTCTACACCAGCACACGCTCAGTCTGAAGTCAAACACACAGATTCCTGGTTAGTTGCAGAAATCACTGCGTCAAATTCAAACATCACGAAAGCACACGACACAAAGGCAAATCGTGCATCGCGGAAGACAAAGTCACAGCTCAGAGACGCACTCGATCCACAAATCAACGTACGGACTCATGAGGGGGATAACTGCCTCTCACAAACTCTGCATGAAGAGAGCCTCAGCGGAGGACTGTCAGAGATCCGCCCTCAGGTTTGTACTACCGTAACAAAGCTGCAGGATAAGGCATGGGTGTCGGGTGTCTGCTTTCAGGAGGAGCACTTTGAGCGTGTCAGCGCTACAACAGAGGCAACTAAACCCCCTGGGACTGTGAATGAAATCTGTTCCTCCATCACGTTTTCCACGGAGACCACGGTCCCTTTTCCTTTGGATACCTGTGCTACTCAGCTGCCTGCAGTCCCGAGGGTTCCTAAATTAGCCTCACCTGTCCTGTTAGCAGCCTCAGGCAGGGAGGAGCTCACTGAGAGGCAACCAGTTCAAAGAGAACCTCAGAGTAAAAGGTCGAAATCATGGCTCATTCCAGGTGGAACTCAGGATTTATTCTCTACTCACTTGGATCAGGGGAGCACTATGATAGAAAAACCTTCTCATAAACAACTTTTGCAGAGGGTAGGACCTTGCTCTGTAGAACAAGGGCTTGAATCAACTCAGTTCCAGTCTGACACTGGTAAGGCACCTGAAGACAGGCTGCCTTTCTCCGATAATCTGCTGTTTTTATCTAGCGACCGGAGATCAGAGGAATCCTCCCCTCTGAGAAGAGGAGAAGAGAGGAGGAGGGTCGGATCACCCTGCCTTCTTCCCAGGCATAACAAGGAGCAGGACAGGGGGGGCAGTCATGTTTGTCTTAAACAGGAACAAATAGTGGAAGTAGTAAGTAAAGACAAGCTTCCGCAATCACAGCTTGGCATAACAGAGATCTTTGACGCATATTGTACTCAGACGCAGCCTTGTAAGAAAGAAAATACGACACATCCTGCTACTGTTGCTAAATCCATTCAGAACAGCAGCAGAGGCACAGCCCAACAAAACACACAAGCTTCTGTTAAATCAGTTCTCTGCCACTGTAAGCAGAATCAGCTGGAGATACCTGACACCTCTTGTAGCCTGAAAACCTCTCTGTCTCTGCTGTCAGACTCCAACAACAACACCAAGGCTGGTGCCCACGGGGCGCGGAAAGAGGAGGGTATCGACTGTGGGGGAGCCCGAAGCACCGGCAAAAATAATAGGAAAATAATTTGCCCCCTGGTTGAACCATCAAAATATGTCACCCTTGATTTTTTGGGAGATGTAGAAAACCCCAGTGAAGTTTCTGAGGTCTCCCAGTCTTCTCTTGACAACAGATCCAACTGGCACATTGAGGAGTTTGAAGGAAAACATCCTGATAGCCATTGTAATTTAAGTGTGGTTCATGCAGATGGGCTGAAAAAACTGAAGCCAGAGAAGAGCATTGAGGCTAACATTGTCTTAGAAAGTCCAAACTGTTATAACTCAGAAAAAAATACGGGTGTTGAGTCGTCGGTGCGAGGTTCAGAATTAGACAGTGACTCTAAAGGAAGCTACAGCCAATCAGGGAAACAAAGCTTACCTAACAAAAGTGGCAGCTTATGCAAATCATTTAAAGACTCGACAGTTAAGTGCAAAGAGGACACATGGGTTAATGTGCCAGCTCCACAGCAGGAGGTGAAGGTAGTGATGTACTCATACCCTGATGTTGGCCTCAACCTGTTTGCTAGTAGCAGTCTAGAGCCAATTCTGGAGGCTGAGCGTTCAGTGGAAAGCTGTGGAACAACAGAGGATGACTTAAAAACAGGAAAAAGGAAAGAATGTGAGACCATGAGGTCTGCTGAAGAAGTGAGGGATGTCGGTAGCATTTCAGGAGACATCTCCAGCCGCAGGCTTCACCAGAATGAACAGGAAGGAGAATCTTCAGCTGAGTTAGAACCTAAGGTGAACCCAGTAACACCGAACCTACGCGGCAGTAACGAAAAGACGTGTAAACCTATCACTGCTGACTATGATGCAGTGTCTTACACCTCAGCTAGCAGCAACTGTGATGAGTTAGAGGATCCTCATGTTGCTGTTTCAACCAGAAATGCCAGTCCCGACAAACAGACCAAGAGAAGCAAATCAAAAGGCAGTCAGATAGGAAATAAAGGTTCAAAGTTTTCTGTCTTTGCTAAAATGCCCTCTTTTAGGAAGACTAAGAGCTCAAAAGGAGCTAAAAGTGAGGAGGTAGCCCACACTTCATCAGATCAAGCAGGCGAGGACCTTCTGTTTGAGATAGGCTCACAGAAGGACAATTCAGACGATGAGGTTTTTGTCAAAGGCGAGATCCTCAACCAAACAGCCTACCAAGCATTTTCCTCTGTGTGTTGTGAAGAAGAGGACTGTGGATTTTTCCCCTCCACGCCCCGCAGTCAGCATGTGTGTCAGCAAGTCAGCCAAGGAAGCAGTGGAGAGGACAACGGAGGACCAAGTCCAGACAACCCTCTCCACAAGCAAGTCCAGTCACCCAAGAGCTACAAGCGGAGCAAGAGCAATGACAGCTTAAACATCCGCAGGCGGTTTGCACAAGCACACAAATCACTTTCCAGCCTGTTTGAGTCCCGCTCGATGGATAAGGAGAATGATGAGCAGGTCACCGCGAGCACTTATATGGATTCTGGTAAAGCCAAACAGTCCTGGAGACGGCATAAAAAGACCAAGGAGGATGAGCTGCTGAAAAGAACTCTTTCAGTGCCTGACGGTGAATGTAGCAATTCAGTTTCTGAGGCGGACTGTGGAGAATTTACCTCCGCACCAGTCCTGGACAGGCTCAGCAACCCAGGATCACCGTCGTCCCTCAGAGCCCTTCGCCATACTGATCCTATTGCCAAGCGAGCAGTTCCACAAGGGGATGGAAAGGAAAACCCCATTGGATGCAAATCTGAGGGGCAGAGAAGAAAATGTTCACCTACCAATCTACCTACCCCGCTCTGCATGTCTGGCCATCCTCCATCTTTAAATGACTCCACAGCCCCACAGCTCAATCACATAAGCCCAGTCTCACCTGTGAGTCCCTTTTCACCAGCCACACTTAATCGTCAGCACTCACCACCCTCGACCAGGTCCCACCCAGTCCAGGATGGTGAGAGCCCCCTGAGGCCACTGAGTCCTAAACCTAACAGCCCCAGGCCAGCAGCTCAACGTAAAATTTTTCGGTATCCTCACTCAAGGGCAAGTTCTGTCTCTCCTATCCTTCTGGGTCAGTCAGTCAGTGTGGACGGACTGACGGACCCACCCGAGAGACCTAAGACCCTAAAACCCTCAGCTAGCCCCCTGCGTCTCAGTCTTAGCCCTCTGGATGCAGCCGAGGGCAGAATAGACAGCCAGTCACAAACCAACCTTTATACAGTCGGCTCCATCAATGAATTTGAGGTAAGAAAAATCAGTTTGAAGACTTTGCTAAGAAATGTCTAACATTTATATAAAGTACATTTGTATGTACAGATGTTTTACAGGGATCACAGTCAGTTTCCTTTTGTGTATGTTTAGATGTCATGAATCCCTTTCCTTTGTTAGAAAATCACTATAAAGCCTGCCTTCAACCCACACTAACGCTGGCTTGGAGTGAAACTCAAGAAAAAAAGCTAGCACTAGTTTAACTCTTGCTCTGCAGTTGCAGTGTGTGTCCGAGGGTGGGTGCCAGTGTATGTGTTTGTCAGCATCTAAGTTTGGAAGAACAAGTAGATCTTTCTTTGTGGTTCTCTGTGAAGAGGAGGTGAGAAACAGTGGAGTCAGCTCTTTCTCCCTCTCCATTCTGTTAGCTGGCTGCAGTTGCCCTAGTTCAGCCCGGCAGATCTGGATAACTTCAGAACTGGCACCCCCTTGTGGTTTCCTCCCACATGGCACAAAATAAAATAGCCTCACAATTCAGTAAATATCAGGCTCAAGATAGACGCAGACTCAGCAGACGATGGCATTAAGCCTTGGAAGCTGCAGGCTGTTCACGCAGTGAGAGCTGGTTGTGTGGGTAATTTTTAAAAAAGAAAACTTTATTGAAATTGAGTATTCTCATTATGATTGAGGGCTATGAGACTGAAAACATTAGATATTCATAAGCAAACCAGCCTAATTTAACAACCAGACACAAAACAAGTAAAACCAGATACACACAATACGTAATAAAACAGTTACAAGATTACTATTAAGGAAAACAGTTACAATATGTATTAAAACAACCTCAAATTACAGTGCCTAACGTCTGAAGTGCTATGAAAGAATTCATTCAGTTCATTCCACCTGAACCCAGATCAGCTAACAGCAGAGACATAAAGGATGTGTGAAGTTCAGCTAACTGATTTGTACTGTGGTTGTGTGATTTAGTTTGTAGGCTCTGTAGATCCATGCTTTAGTTAACGGAACAATAAATGCACCTTCAGCTGCTCCCTTGTATTTCCCCTGAGGGATCGCCACAGTGAAGAAGGGTAAACTAGGGTTCAGCTGCTGACGGCGGCATGAGCAGGGAAGTAGGGACTGTCATCATAGTCCAGGATGATTATTTACTAGCTGACAAGAGAATCCAAAACACTGCTAAGATTTCATTTTAAAAGTAGCCCAAAAATTAAATTAAAGAATTGAAATTCTAATTTGACTTTAGTGAGAGCAATCCTCTCTTTTTCACAAATGCTCTGCAAACACTCCCATTTAGGGCCTTGCTTAAACAGCTCTGGGTTACAGCTGGTCATCTCCTTCATAATGACTGTGCAGTAGGGGCAGCCTTTGTTAGTATGACTCACTGTTTAAGCCCCTCCCTGTCACACCTTGATGATTTAACCAGCGTATGCCCACGTGTAAAAAATTCAGCGAATATACTGGCGTATGTCCAATAAGTTATAGGTACGTTTTGTATAAGTTAAGAGCATGCTGCAGCATGCTGGAATATGTTGTAGTATTCAAAAATTTTGAGCATGCACAAAATTTCCAACATATGCCAGCGTATGGCTCATACGTCCTGCATACCCCGGCCATAAGTTGTAGGTAAGTTGTGCGATCGTTGACACATGTTACTTGTAAGTTACTCAAAAGTCGAAATATGTGGAGACAATGTCTAAAAACTTATTTCTAACCTATAAGTAACAGGCTTTGAACCTATGTGTAACTTATAGCCGACTTATCTCCAGCACATATGTATGTAGACGTATTTGACGTGTTCTGGACGACCGCAGCACTTACTGAACGTGTTTCTAACTCACAGCCAACGTATAATGGCGTGTTGGCTGAGAGTAGATCTTGGCCACAGACGCAGCTATGATGCCACTGATAGTGCCCAAGAGGTGTTGGAACCTGCATCATCTCCATCACAGGGCGAGCGTGAGGGTGATGAGAGTGTGGGTGATGATGGTTCCTCCATGCGTCCATGTCCGGGAGACTTCTTGGCAGCTTTCTTCGGCATAAGGGTGAATACTGTGAATGGGCTACAACACGCTATGCATATGTTGTGAACGCCCGCAACACGCTAAGCATTCTTTGATACAAGTTATCTGTAAGTTATCAAAAAATTCTATATGTTACTAATATGTTATGTATACATCCATCATTTTTAAAAAAGCATCACAGTTTTGCGTATGCCAGCATTTTAGAGAAATTTTGATATGTCGGTAAACGCTGGTTAAATCATTACGGTGTGACAGGGGCTTTAGTACCTTTAGTACCCTTAGTACACTGTTTGTGGTGTTGGTGCCATTTAGAACATTGATAGTGCTTCAGTTTTGATGAGTGTAATTTGTACATCATGTAAATTAGTAGGTTAGCAGTGTATCATGCAGGCTATCAGTCCACCTCACTGAGCAAGTTTAGCTTGTTAACGCTGAGGCTTTACAAAGGTATTTCAAACCAATCCCAGCAAACATGGTTGAAACCCCGTTGTCATCTCCCAGCTCAGAACAGATGACTGTAGTGAACTTTCTGCAGTCATTGGTCAAAGCTGGCTGCGGCACAAGGCAGAAAGTGAACTATAGACAGGCGGATGCTGATGTTGTTACCCCGTAGAAAACAGGACGGTCAGATCCTCTCCTACAAAGTAAGAAGTGAAGATCAGGTTATTACAATGAAGGAATTAAATACAGCTTTCTTTGTTTTGTTTTGTTTTTTTAATATTAGCAACTAATCTGGTTAGTGCATGGATGTGAACAGACGTTCACGGCTTTTCCTCCACACATAGACAACTCTTGCCACGGCTTGCTTTTTAAAAGATAAGCAACATTTTTAAGCAAGTCATGGTTATGCACATCTACATTCTTCCTCATTTGTTACATGGTGAACTTAACGTGTCGAACTGTTAGAATCGTCAGCTCTCGATGTCAGGGTTATAAGCCCAAGGATACAACAAGTTGCATTCAATGGCACGTAGCTCAGTTGGTGAAGAGACGGGTTTTAGAGCGGGAAATCAGAATATATTGCATCTCCCATGAAGTTAGACTTGTTATTTGGCTTATTTTACTAGAATAAGAAGTCTTTAATGTCATTATACAATGTATATTGCAATTGCAGAGCAGGCATACCTTCGGATGTGAGAAGAAAGATAGCTATTTTACATTAGTAAATAAAAGAAATGTAAAAAAGTATAAAACTTTTTTGCGGCACCGTGGTGCAGTGGTTAGCACTGTTGCCTCACAGTAAGTGGGTCCCTATGTCTCTTCAGATCAGCTCTAGCAACACTATACAGAGTTCTGTTACCTGATCTGAAGGCAGAGTCAGGGTTTTTTAGGAGGGTCCTTACCTGCTGGTTATCTAGAGTTTCTGGTTGGGAAAAACCCAGATACCCTTATAAACTATGGCATTGTCAGCGTAGAATTTAATACAGGACAGAACCGGTGTGTATTCAGCCAGATTCAGGTGTTCAGATATGCTCTGCTTTCCTCCTGAGAGGGCTGTATGAAGGAATGAGGAGCAGGGGGAGGTGGGCCGACTGGTCAGTTTATTACAATTATGCAATTTCTCCTCAGGGATAACTAAAGTATTCTGGTTCTGGTTCAAGTGGGGGAGGGTTCTGGCTCTTTAAGCATGTTTTACATTAGAGTAAACATACTGAAGTGTGTTTTCACCTCTCGTCGGGCACTCTGCATGTTGAAAGAATTTGGAAAGTGCAAACTTGATTAAAATCCCCTGCTATGACACGTAAGCCATCAGGGTGAGCTCACTGGTGTTTGTTCATGGTGTTTAGCAGGAGATTGAGAGCTACGCTAATGTTAACATTTTGTAGGATGTACACAGCAGGGATAGTCACTACTGTTAGCTCTCTAGGAAGACAGCAAGGCGGGCTTTTAACTGAAATCAACTCCACATCAGGAGAACAGTGGCCGTCTGTGATTATTCTGTTACTTGACCAGTCGTCATGCACTTAGATGCAAAGATTCCCAACAATCAAACATTCCAGTTTGTCCGTGTTCTGGCTCATGGCTCTTGTGTTGGTGAGAAGTACACTTGGTAGTGGAGGCATGTGTGGTTGTTTCCCCCAAGTCCTGCTAGCAGGTTAGACAGGCATACCCGCTTCCTCTCCCTCCACCATCTGCGGCATCTGCCAGATCAGATCAGATCAGAATGAGAATGCTTTATTAATCCCAGGAGGGAAATTGTATCTTGTATGTACAGTGATCCCACTGGTCACACTAGGTCAATAGGAATGTTGTGTGCTGTGAAAATCATCTGTGATGGGAAGTTTTGAATGAAATCTGATGTCCAGTAAGCCTTGGTATGGCAGTGATTTCCATGCCTATAAACAATATACTACCCAAAAAAGCACCAAAGAAGAGCGCAGCAAGCCACTGTGTCTGTGTACGCTGCCATCTTTATTCTACTTTCTCTTTATTCTCTACAAAGAAAGTAGAAAACAATTCCTGAGCACAAACTTTCTGTTGCTAGAAAGACTAACAATGGCACTGAGGCAACATTCCACAGCTACCTCCAGCCAACGTGGAGGGAACGTCCGCAACGTTGGTTCAGCTTTCCTTATGGAACTGCTTTACAACCGCCAGATGACTTTTATTGTATTACTGTTTGAGATCCTATTAAGCATTTGCAGAAAAAAAAATCTATTATAACTTAAAGAAATCAGATATTAAGCAGCCTTATTAGTGAAAGCTTTGCATTTCCAATGAATGTACTTAGTAAATACCGCCGTGCATTACTGTGTCTGAAAAGTCTTGAGGTCAGGAGGGAGACGTGCCAGCTGCCAGGTGAGCACACCCTGTGTGAGGGTATATGAACCCAAACAAAACATTGCTGAATACACATTAAGTAGCAGTTTTGCACAGGTCTACATGCGCAAAGAGGTTTGGCACTGACAGCCTCACACTTTTAGTCAGTGGATTAACTGTCAGGTTCGTGAATGTTTTGCCTGTCTGTGGTATGAAACTGTATTCCACTGACAGTACTGACTGCAGACTTGTCCTGTATCCAAAGTACGTATAACAAAGCAGAGTTGAACGTAGCCAGTTGACAGGTGGCTTTGACTAACCAGTTAAATGTGAACTCAAAGGGCACACAAAACAGTGGGCGTCCTGCCAGACAGTCCAGAGCAAGAAAACTGTTGAAGGTGAAGAACGAGGGGAAGGCCTCTGTTGCTCACGGCGGGCTGAGGACTGGCTGCTGGGTGGATGTGGGCCATGATGGAGGTGGCCAGCAGCGCAGGCGAAAGTGCTCGGATGACCTCTGGATTGAAGAGCAAAAGAGGTGCAAACACAAAATGGCCAGAACCGTCAGGGGGAGCGTGGGTCAGCTCAACACACTGTTATCAGAAGACGTGGAAAAAGTAAGATGTGGCCACAGTGCTGCAAGCCGCCAAAACAAAGATCCAAACCTTGGAAGCCTTTCTGCTCCTCTGTTCTTCCACCTCTGGCTCACTTCTTTCCGTTCCTCCTGGATAGTCTGTTTTTCTCTGGTCACAGTTTGAAGCCTGGTCATCTCTCTCCCCCCTTTACTCTCTGTTTCTTGCATGGCCTTCTCATCCGTTTCCTCCACTCCTCTACACTTCATTTCATGCATGCCCATTCACGCTGTGTTTCTTTTCTCTGAGTTTCATTCGGGTGTGTCCAGTATGCGATTGTTGTGTTAATGACCAGTTCATTAGTAGTGGACCACTGAACATTGATGAAAATGTAGTGATTTATAAAAATCCTCTTTTCCCACAGCTAGAAGCTGGGGCTGCCCTGGGGCCCATCGAGGCCTTCAGGGGGATGCCTCTGAAGGCCCACTGCTTCTCTCAGAGTACCCCCATCGGTCTCGACTGCCTGGGCTGGAGGAGACAAATCTACTCATGTAAGTACCGACTGTGGTTCAGCCGTCTGCGTTTTACATGCTGCTGTCTGTTCAGATTCTCCCAGGGTTTTTGAAGTAGTATCTGAACCTGTGCAGCTTTGATCATCAGATCATGTCTCGGTCCAAAAAAGTGTTGATTTATTTCATAAGTGTGCCAGTGTAGCTGGGTTTTTTTGTGAAAGCTGTCCAGCAGTGCAGTTGGCTGACAGTAGACAGTGTGTGTGTTACTCTGTTTGAAGCAGTAAAAACTGCTGAGGTACGACTACGCTTACTGTCAAGATTCACCTGCTCCCTCCTCCCGGGTTCATCATTTGAACTTCTCAGGTGTGCCGTCAAACACGCAGGAGCGCAGACAGAAACAAACAGGCACCGTTTAGTTACTTACTTACTTAGTTACTTACCTATGTTAGACATGCAGTACGGTGAACTTTACTAGAAGATCGTTTTAGTGCGTATGTGAGACGTACACAGAGCCAGGAAGTGGTGCAGTGGTCACCACTGTAGCCTCACAGCAAGAAGCTTTCTGGTTTGAACCTTGGTTTGCTTGTTCTCCCCGCGCCTGCAGCAAATTATAAGTTGTCTACAGCCACGTGCGGTTGTCTGTCCCTGTCAGCCCTGTGACAGAGGACTGACCTGTCCAGGGTGTGCCCTGCTGTTTGCCCTGTGATAGCTGGGCTAATCCCTGATTTATCTGGATAAACTGTTAACAGAGTAAATGGATGGATCATCTTTAACGTAAAAAAGTACAGGACTGTATTTAGTTTTATGCATATCTACTCAAACAGCGTTGGGTCTGTGAGTTTTTCTGAGGCTTTTGAATGATCTTTGAGGCTGAACAAGCATAGCTTGTAGCTTTTTCATATATTTTGCCCTTGCCAGCTGTTATAATATATCCAGACAGGTATAGGATATTGGTGAAAATCCCATAACGATAATGACGGTTGCCTGCTGACACTATGATCAGCACTGAGTCATGTGTGGGTCAGGGCTGCCGAAACGCTCTCACCTCACCTTCAGATGGTTGGTCGTGTTTCTTCTGTCCCTTTTAAGTGCCATTGTGCTTTTTGCTGGTGTGCACACACATCCCCAGGTGACCATAAATACATAATAATGTTTATAAACTGATTATGCAGATGGGGTGTACGTTTCTGAAAGTTCCTAACTGAATGAGTAAATGATCAGCGTAAGCAGAATCTACGTTGAGGCACAGCTTTTCATCGGGGATACGTTATGCACGTGTATCTACAGCTGGGTCAATCCACAGTGCGTCTAACACGAGTAACCCCTCAGTTTATTAGCCCGTGTCCTGTGGGGCGTGATTGGAGCTCAGCAAGTTGTGTGGCTGGGGAAGGAAACTGCTGTCTCTAATGCTGCTGATGATTAATGTTTGTCTCTAAGAGTCTAAATGGATGGTTGAGTTAAATCCCTGTAGTCAGTGGAGGAGACAGCTCGGATGTGTGTTCTGAGTGCAGCTGTGGGCTTACTGTAACAGATCAGTCTTCTCCAGCCCACAGAAGGGTTTTTGGATGCAGCAGTCAAGTACTTACACCAAATGAAATATCCTGTACAAAATCATTTTAATGGAAGGAGGTAAACATGAGCAGAACATGTTTTAATTTATACTCTTTGAAGTCTGTTTTTTACCTGGTGGTCAGAGCTTTACAGTGTTATTGAGAGAGACCCAAGGCGTCCTCTTCAGGTGTACTGTAAAATGTATAATTTTAGTGCTTGAGATTTCATGGCTTCAGGTCACTAGATTACTGTACTGAGTGATTCACTCTGCCTCTGGTTTCTGTTGCTGCCATAACATATTATTGCTGTAGCTTATTTTGCCTCAGTAAATCTGCAGTATGTTGATTTGCTGTCACTGATACAGGCGGCACACGTTTAAAGACGGGCACCGTCAGGGCTGGCAGTAACCCAGAACTGCTGCAGTACCTGATGTAACCTGCTGGCTGCAGTAAGTTCTCGCTCTAACTCTGAACTCTGCTCCTGTTACCATACAGATTCAGGCAGACGCTGTGTTCACAGGGCATCAGATTCACTGAGGGGGGAAGCAGTCATTCATTATAAGCTTTTATATCTAACTAGAGTTTAAAGAGCTGCGTGTCGCTTGGCAAACGTTTGCTGTTTTCTCGTCTCCGTCTCTGATGTCTGTTCCTGTGACTTTGATCGGTGTGAAAAGATTTCATATCCTGAAATCTTCATGATAAAATTAAGTGTTAAATTCAAAAGCTTGAGTGAAATGATATTCATTTCAGCCTGCTGTAATGTTGAGAACACTTAGGTTGAATTATCATTTTTATATAAATCATATATGCTCAGGAAACTATGAGTATGATAATTTTTTAAAAACTAACTTTAATAATATCGTCGTCTGCTGCGTTTCCGGTGGAGGCAGCAGTTAGGGCAGAGAAGCCCAGAATTTCCTCTCCCCAGCCACCTCCTCCAGCTCTTCAGGGGGACACCAAGGCGTTCCAGCTGGGAGACAGTCTCTCCAGCGTGTCCTGGGTCTGCCCCGGGATCTCTTCCCAGAGGGACGTGCCTGAAACACCTCCAGTGGGAGGTGTCCAGAAGGCATCCTGATCAGATGAACCACCTCAACTGTGGAGGAGCAGCAGCTCTACTCTGAGCCTCTCCTGGATGACTGAGTTCCTCACCCTGTCTCTAAGGGTGAGTCCAGCAACCCTGCGGAGAAAGCTCATCTCAGCCGCTTATATTCACGATCTCATTCTTTTGGTCATTACCCAAAGTTCATGACCATAGGTGAGGGTAGGAACATAGATCGACCGGTAAATCGACAGCTTTGCCTTGGAGCTCAGCTGCCTCTTCACCACGACAGACCGGGACAACGTCCTCATCACTGCAGACACTGCTCTGATCTGTCTGTCATACTCCCGCTCCATCCTTCCCTCAATCATGAATAAGACCCCAAGATACTTGGACTCCTCCACTTGAGGCAGGACCTCATCTCCAACCCAGTGAGGACAATCCACCCTGTTCCAGCTGAGAACCACGGACTCAGACTTGGAGGTGCTGATTTTCATCCTAATAACGTAACAAGCAGAAAACACTCTACAGAATTCAACAGATTTTCCTCCAGAACTATGAAAAAGTCCACAGATTCCGTTTGGTTCTGATAAATATATGTGTGTGTATGTTTGTATTCCTCTAGTGAGCCTCTTTACATGACGTCACATAGACAACAACATTTTTACATATTTTTAGACAGAGTACTATATTAACATGCAAAATATCATATGAAAAAACACATTTTGAGGCAGTTTTTCCTTCAGTACTTGCTAATATTTAGCAAATTTATATTTAGAGGATGGCCAGAGATAATAAGGTAACAAGGTAAAGTAACTGAATTTGAACTTAATTTGTTATGTCCTCTTAGCGCTTCCTGTGGGCTTTTTTTGTATCCTTTTTACATAGGCAAAAAAAAAAATTATTATTATTTGTTTCCCAAAAGCAACAAAAAAGCAACAAACATAGCAACGAGCTCCACATCTGACCTGAAGCAGAAAGACCGTCCTACTGAAGTGCTAACATACATACATAGGTAGTCAGTCAACATTTTCATAAAAACGTCTGGTCCTGGCTGAGGTGTGTGAGGGCCTTACTGTTTGTGTCACGTGACTCTAAGGTCTCTAAGCTAACAGCCCTGTAGTACCTTTTACCTTCACAGTGGTTCTAATGCTCTCTGTTTTAGCGAAGTGAATGAAAAGTATTTCAACTGTTTTCTCCTTTCGGTTTTACTTTAGACATCATTTTAGAATTTTCTGAGAGAAATCTCTCTCAGATTGTGTGCCTAATTAATTGGCAGCCGGGCGTAAGTATGTTCTAAAGGTGCAGAAGCTATACTGGACATGCTATCACTGCTGCATTCAGGGACTCTTCGCAGAGTTCCCCCATGAGTGGGGCTCGTACCCAGGCCTTGCCCGCACACACACACTGATGGCCTGAACCCGCACTCTGCCGTGAGGTCAGCTGATCTCACTGTAATCATGTTACGCTAAACTGAATCGTGAACTGGCTCAGAAGTACAGGGACACGTCACTACAGTGGGCCGTCCAGAACTATGGATGGGAGAGGACACACATAACAAAGAGACTTTTTTTTTGCACAACGCTGTGCATTATCATAGTGATCCCCTGCAGAGCAGAGCTAATCTGTACAGTGCTGTCTCTCTTCTGCTCGTGTAATCTTCTTTAAAGTGGTTTCATTAAGCTCAGTAATGTGGCCCGATCATGACAAGTCAGATTGTCAACTGTTAAGTCATCCAACTGTTTAAGAACAGAATGAAAATGTACGGTGTTTGATTAAAGGAGGAGTGAAGTGAGTTTTGAAATGATTTAGTTGTCTCCTTCTCAGCCCTAATACGTGAGCAGTACATTTGGTTGCACCTCTCCCAGCGTTTAGAGCGATGTGTGTAATGTAATGGTTTCTTCTCCGCGTGTTCCTGAGGATTTTCAGGGTCTTCTTGAAAGAAGTGTATGAATGAGTTCAGAGTATGCATGGGCGTACCGAGCAACATCTCACACGGCTGTCTTTTCTCTCCATGAGGCTTTTCAGTTTCGCTTCACTGGCTTCTGTCCTGATTACTGTGACATTTTCAGGAATGGGCTGATGGGAGCAAACACTGAACTATCACCCACAAGCATCTGTGAACAGTCAGGAAAATTAAATCAGAATCAGAATCCTTTATTAATGTTAGGGGGAATATTGCTTGGGTTCCAGATGCTCCATTAGATATAAATATATATGGATATGACAGATTAGCACATGAAACTGTATAAGCGAGCATAAAGTGTAAAAGAGCAGTTTCCCCTCTGGGATTATTAAAGTATTCTGGTCCTGATGATTATGATTAAAACTGTATGTAAAAAGTGAAATGTCCCACAAACACTTGAAGTTAAAACAGTGAACTAGTAAACATATCATCGTCGTCTTTACCGGGGGTCTGGGCAGCAGTTTGAGCAGAGGAGCCCAGGCTTTCCTCTCCCCAGCCGCCTCCTCCAGCTCTTCAGGATCATAATCAGAATACTTCCCCAAGAGGGAAATTACTTCAGGGGGACACCACGGAGTTCCCAGGCCAGCTGGGAGACATAGTCTCTCCAGCGTGTCCTGGGTCTGCTCCATGAGAACCATGGGCTCAGACTTGGAGGTACTGATTCTCATTCCAGCTGTTGCACACTCAGTAACAAACCCTCCCAGCAAGGCCCACAGGTCACTGCTCGATGAAGCCAGCAGGACCACATCATCCGCAAATATGAAAGATAGACAATGAAAAAAATCAATTTGCCTCAGTGTAAACAGTGCAATATTTTAAATAAAGAGAAACAGTGCAGGTATTAAAGGGAGGAGTTGTTGAGTTTGAAGGCCTTAACCCATGTTAGGTACCATGTAAGTCTGACTTTAGTCGTTAGTTTAAACTTTTACCTTTCGGGCTTCATACCTGATTAGTTTCTACAAACTGATGTTGATTTGCATTTTAAAAAAGATTAAGAGTAGAACATTTATTATTAATTAATGAATTCCATCAACTCCTTTACACTAAGAATGAGGACTCATCCTGAGAGGACTCTCAGATTCGAGTTTTATTTGGCTCTCATTTCAAACTGTGTTGAAGCCTGAAAAATGTTTTCACAGAACATTATTAGGCTGATTTGGCATTGATTTTGATCTTTTAGATTTTACATGGAAAATGTCCTCATTTGATCATTTTTATCCTGTTAGACATTTGTGCGAAATTCTACCATAGCTGTGCCAAATTTTAAAAAACATTCAAGTAAAAGGGCAGACTTACAGCATGTACAGAGAAACCAAAAACACTCACAAATTAGATCTCTGGTAACGGCTGTCACCAGCAAAGAGGCATCAACAAAAGCAAATTAACTAAATTAATTATTAAATAAAATAGAATAAACCTGGGGCACCCTATAGCTCACCAGCTGGAGCATGCACACCGTGTACAGAGGCTGTGCTGCAGCAGTTAGATCCAACCACAGGCCATTCACTGCATGTATTCCCAACACACTCTATCCCATCTAAAAGGAATCTAAATCTGTGCATAGAAAATCTCTTTATTTAAACACGTTAATAATATTTACAGCTTCCTGGCCCTCAAATGTGTAAAAACCCCGGGTGTCTTAGCCTACTGTGAATCTCTATACAAGCACATGTCCCATTTTCCCATGGTCAAATGATCTTTTTCCACGGGAAACAACATTTATTTGATAAACTGATAACTGAGCTTTCATCAGCTGCAGGTGCATATTTGCATTTCCTCTTGCGCGGCATGTTTGTTGCATTCAGATGTGCAACAGAGCGTTACACACACTGTAATAACTATAGACACCAAGTTTGCAGAGAGTGAGATGTTGAGCCTGTTCAGCCACTTACTGTTTTAGTCATTTATTATTCCAGTTATTATTCATTTATTAATGAATAATAACTGGTAATGACCTTCAGTTCTGCCACCTCCAGCTCTGCCTCCTGTCATCATGGCAGGTATGATGAAAATCAGGGGTCAGGGTTCTCATTTTAGTTGGCTATATTATTATTATTATTATTATTATTATTATTGTGACAAATAAACACTGCGGTTGTATACCATAGAAGGACGTTGTGCCCTCCTTCAGTTTTCACACTTTAAACCATCCAGTGGGCCCGATCGGATGCTTTTAATGGAAAATTTCTCGCCCAGGCCTGTATGTTTGACACCTCTAATATAAGCACTGGGTAGTGAACAGCAGATTACATACAGTATAATACACCTTCCTAATAGCGAGGAACCCAGTTTGGCTTAAAAAAAACAAATCTTACACATTTAATCTGAAAATCATGCTCTGTAAGCCACTTCAGATGATTTGAAAGCCAACACAGAGTATGGAGTGTGTGTGTATTCATGTGTGTGTGTGTGTGTTTGTGTGTTTTGGAGAGTGGAGGAAGGGGGTATGGGCTGAGTGAGGAGAGGGGGGCTGGCTCTTTTCAGTCTCCACCTTAATGGATCCTGCACCATTAGTGAGCCATCCGCGCTGTCGCTGGCAGGCAAATGACACGGTCGTGCTGTAGAAACCCCCCTGCAGGACCCCTACTGATGTCAGCCTGGAAACAGAGCGAGAGGGAGAGAGGGAGATGACTGTGTGAGTTAATGTGAGGAAATGAAGCGGTGTTCAAATGGGTAGAGAGAGCAAGGGAAACAGGAGCAGAGAGAGAGAGAGAGAGAGAGAGAGAGAGGAGGCAGCCGCTGTATGAGTGTGGATCCAGAGCAGGGAGGTGCAGGGAGGAGAGGAGCGCTGCTACAGCTCTCCTGTTCTGTGCATGGGAGGAGAAAGCGGGAAGTTGACAGCTGAAGCTTACCTCAGCGAATAGTGCAGCAGATATCAGCCAAGAGGCCACCTCCTCCTCCTCCTCCTCCTCCTTGTCCTCCTCCTCCGCTGCGCTCTCTCCCTGCCAGGAGAATAAACCACCTGCTCAGCTGCCTCGCCTACTCCTCATTTCCCCTTTACTTCCTCACTGCCAACTTCCATTTCCCCTCCTTGTTGCCGGGCGTCCACACAGGGATGCGGACCCAGCAGGGCTCGGAGGGGGGCGTGCCCCTGCCAGGGGGCAGCTGTGGCAGCAGCGGCAGCGGCAGCTCTGGGCTTTCGCCGGGGTCCGAGTCAGACGGAGGGAGCCCGACAGGCGGAGGGGTGGACAGCATGGTGGACGGAGGTCTCGGGGTCGGCGGATGTATGGGTGGAAGCGGAGGAGGAGGCAGTTTGGGCGGCACTTTGAGGGGGGTCCTGTCTCGCTATTGGAGTTTGGAGAGTCTCCACTCCACCACAGGTAAGTGCCCTGCACATACAATGCAGGTCTGCGGCGATCTGTTTTCCAATCACTGAGCTGCAGCGTGTCATCAGAAATGGTCACATACACTGAGCTGCGTCTGACCGCACGTGCACAGCAGACTGACACACTGCCATGAGGTTAGTGTGTTATTCAGGAGTGGATTGGGCTGGGTATCCTGTGTGTGAGCGCGCGTCATGCCAGCCGCGCAGCTGACACCCGCTGACAGCGTCGCTGCTGTGCTGATGTATTTGGGTGGGCCGGCTGCTGGGTCTTTTCAGTCATGCAGAGAGAGCCAGAAAATGCCAACAGCTTTGTCTCCTGCTGTGCCATCTCTTCTGGTCTTAAATATGTGCCCGTCCTGGTGGCTGCACTGAACTCTCCGGGCTTGAGCTGGGATCATTCATATGTTTCCTAAATCAGTGCTGATGGCATTTCTGGTCATTTTTCCCGTTTAGTGAACAGTGACATGAGATGACGGAGGGAGGATGACCCGCAATAATGATGCCTCTCGACTACCTAAACGCACACGGGCGGTTTTTTTCTGATGTCATGCTTTGAGACATACGAACATTTACCAAAATGTGATCTCTTCAGATTATCGGGGTTTTAATTTGGTCTGGGAAGTGTAACAGCGATAAAACAGCTCAGGTCTGTGATGAATTATTTGAGGAACCGGAACAGCAGATGTTAGATGTTCTTACTTGATACATTACAGTACGTACACCGCAGGATGACTTGATTTAATAGGGTTGATACATTGTTGTACATAGATACGTACTGTGCATACTTTTCAGTCATCAGCAGTTTTTGCTCGTGGGCACTAGCTACAGGCCCAGTAGTGTCCTCCTTTTTTTATTTATGTTACATACCTTTGCATTTCATTTATTGATATTCATACTTTCTACACACCGACCCTACCTGTTTGGCCATTTTTTTCCATCGTTGTCACGCCTCTGTGTTCACTGCAGCTGTCTGAAGCAGGAACATGAAGAATGGGAGAGAAAGTGACCGTGAGCTCAGTACTTTGTACAGCTGTGAAATGAGAAGAAAGGGGCACGAGCAGCAAAAATCAGCGGACGGGAGACAAATTAGCTCCTTACACTGTGGCATTTAGCCAGGCTCTGCCTCGTCAAAATGGCATCACATTAGCTCTGTTGTGACTCCCATTTGTTGTCATCCCAGCTTTGCCATTCAGGCTGTGTGTATGTGCTGGCGTGTATTTGTGTGCATCCAAACATGGTCAAGTTAATACTCATGTTATCCAGACCTAAAGCTTTTAACGGTCATGCTATGGGACGTGTCTTCCTTATAAGAGCAGAAAATAAGTCCACCGTGATGCGGAACTTTAGGGTGATGATGAGCTTTGAGGTTAGGATGAGGGTGAGGTTAGGCAATTATGGCTTACAGCTGTCTGCAGCAAGTCCTAAGGAAATGAATCAGTCTGTGTTACTGACACACAACAGTGTGTGTGTATATGTGTGTCTCGAGCTGTGGTTTTTAAGTTGCAAAACATAACCTGTATATATTGAAGAGAATTCATAGCAGCACAACACACGTAAAAAAAAAAATCATGTATGTACATTGTGTACAGATTCAATACTGTGCAAAAGTCTTGAGCCACCCCCTTGTTTCTTTATGTATTGCAAGGAAAATAGGAAATAGGTGCAATAATTTACTGAAACGTGCAAACATAAAGGGAAATGCAGCACATAAGGCAAAAACAGGATTTGTGTAACGATTATTATTATTATCTAACGATTTTGAAAGTCAGTATTTGTTATGAGCACCTTTATTCTTTAATACAGCCTGAACTCTTTTAGGCATCCCTCTAATAATGGCTTTAAATAGTCTTCAGGAGTAGTTCTCCAGGCTTCTTGAAGGGCATTCCAAAGCTCTTCTTTGAGTTTTTTCTATCCAGCTATCCTTTTACTACAGTGTTCTTGGGATCATTGTGCTAAAAAATAAGACGCTTTCAAATGGTATTGCATGGCAGATCATAATCTGATGCTACTTTTCTGTGTTCATAACTTCGTCAAATTTGACAAGACCCCCAACACCACTGGCTGAAATGTAGGTCCGAACCATGACAGATGGCTGCAGACACTCACTGTTGGACCTCTCTGTTGACCACCTTTGTGTGTATTAATGACTATTTGAACCAAAAATATCAAATTTGGATTCATAACTCCATAAGACCAGTTGTCACTGATTTTAATTCCAGTTCTTGTGTACTCTGGCATACTTCAGCCTTTTCTTCCTGTTTCTCTTCCTTAAGAACCCTTCTGTTAAGATCGTTCCTGACAAAGCTCCGGCCAACAGTAGATAGATCAACAGATGCATCTCGCAGCTCCTGTGTCAGGTCTTTGCTGTATTTTTACCCGCTTTCTGAAGGACATGACTTTCAGATACTGTCACTGGTCAGTGTTAATGGGCTTAACAAACAAAAACACATCTATATGAAAAGGGTCAAGTATAGGCCTGGAGTGAAAAGTTGAAAATGAATGAAAGACAAAGAAGCCAAAGAAAAGTCCAAAGAATAATTTTAAAAGACCTTCAGAAAGCTTCTTCTTCTTCTTCTTCTTCTTCTTCTTTTCCTTCTTCTTCTTCTTCTTCTTCTTCGGGCTGCTCTCTTTAGGGGTCGCCACAGTGTATCATCTCCCTCCATCTCACCGTATCCCTTACATTCCTCTTCTGTCACAACAACCTTCTTCATGTCCTTCACTAACCTTCCCTGTGGTTTTCCTCTTCTCCTCCTGCCTTACAGCTCCTCCTTCCCTTGTCCAATATGTCCACTATCTCTCCTCTGAACATGTTCAAACCATCTCAACCTTGCCTCTCGGACTTTGTCTCCAAACTTCTCATCTTGAACTGTCCCTCTGATGTACAGATATGCAAACGTAATTCTAATTCAGGCTTCTCAGATGCCATTAAATGCATTTTTTAGACCTTCTTCTGGTGTCCTAACAGGAAAAACAACGGAATCAGTACTGCTTAGTAACATCATCCTGCCAGTGGGGGAATCAGATAAGAAAATGTTCACTTGGGTCAGTTAGGAGGGCAATGTTAAACAAAATGGTTTTTTTATACAGTTCAGGAAATAATTGGTCACGTTGTAAATTATTTTTTCTTTTAATCTGTGGCATTGGACAGTATTGGACTGTTGTTTAGATAATGCTTTTCTACTCTAACTGAGCACTCAAAGCGCTTTTTACTACAAGCTGCATTCACCCATACATTCACACAGTGCTTTATTCTATGCGTTTAAGCACATCTAACTAGCACACACATATTCACACTGCAATGGATGCATCGGGAGCAATTTGAGGAAGCCAGGGATTGCACCACCAACCTTCTTGTTGCAAGGCAACCTGCTCTGCCTCCTCTGAGATGGCCCTGATTTTCTTTTTGGGGCTTAAGGATTAAATGCATGGTTTGTGAGTTGTTGGTCTATTCGACATACTGATAAAGGACAATCTTGACAAATGTCCACATCAGAATTTGTTCTGAATGCTTACGTTCCTCAGAGGATCTCTTGTGGTTTGACCTCAGTTAGTACCACAAACAGACTAAATACAATAAGATAAGATCATCTTTTATTCCTCCCACAGCAGGCACATTTCAGGAGGACTTTACAAGACTTTGCCTTGTAAAATAAACCTGTTTCATCAGGCTTCGAGTTCTGAGCGAGAACTTTCACCCCTTATGGGACATTTACGTTACTCCTACTATTTAGGATAATCTTGTAATCTGATTCATTACATAACAACTTCAATTATTGTTTTATACACAATTTCAATGTCACCCTCTGTTTTGGGAGCCTCAGAATTGTATCCTTGCTTTTGCAAATGTGTTAATATTGGTTTCATCTCAATGTGACCTTCAGCATTTGCAGTAGAGTGTGAAGCAGCTGGGATGAGGCTGTGGTTCTCTACCAGGAAACAGTGGAATTCTTCCCCTGGGTTGAGCGAGAGTAGTTGCCCCAAGCAAGGAAGTATCTTGGGATTTGTTCATAAGGGATGGGAAAGAAGAATGTGGCAATAATGTGGTCATTGTACCACGCTGTTGTGGTGAAGATAAGCCTGAAGGTGGAATTTCTTTATACCGGCTGATCCACGTTCTAACCTTCCCCTTTGGTCTTGAGGTCTGGATGAAGATAAAAAGAAGGATAGAGCAGATATAAGCAGCCAAAATGAGCTTCCTCTATAGGGTGGCTGGCCTCAGACTTGGCGGCAGGGTGAGGAGCAATATCATAAGACAAGATGAGATACCAAATAATTCATTCAGCAATAATAATAATATTAAAGTGAAATGTTTAAAAAGCAATAAGATGGTGTGTTGTTAGCTGTTACTGTGACATCTGGACAGATGTGCTGCATTGTAGAGGGTCACTGTATGAGGTATGAAAGATTTCCTGTGTCTGTCCTTGTGGCAGCAGAGCTGAATCAGTCTGTTAGAGAACGTGTTTCACTTCCTGTCCAGTAAGTCAAGCAGAACGTGGTCTTTCATACACTCAGAACTTGTTTGAGATTATATGTCTTATCTCATGGTCCTTGGACCACCTTGAGATCCTCAAGACTCTACCCACTAGTGTTTAGTATATTTTTTTCAGAAAATAGGTTTCACATATCGTGGATTACATTAATCAACATAGAGAGAGGACTTTTTTGTGCCTTCTCTGCAGAGACATTATGTTTTCAGGTTGTCCCTCGGCCTGTCCGTTACAAATCTTATTACCACTGCCGGAGCTGACTTGTTTGCTGGATCTTTTCCAGACTTCTTGTGGTTAATACCTATGATGGGTAGAACATCTGATAACATGGAGGAGGCATGCTGGCTGAGTTCTAGGCATTTCATTAACTCCTGCTCATGAAGTTTATAAATCAGGCATATTGTCCCAAAAATCCGGGGCATACAGAGTTAAGTGAGCTTATCAGGATGAGCCTGCTGTGTGGTTTTTACCCTTGGCAGATAGGAATGAAGGGGAGTCTGGGGTTGAGATTTCCACTGATGGAGATTAGAAGAGAAGTTTAATCTGATTTAGGTTGGAGGGTTGTATCTTTTTCCTTTTTAGAGGCAGGTCGGATAAATGGAAAAAAAAAAATCTCTATTCAGTACTGGCAAAGGACGGAAGGACATCTGTCTCCCGTCTAACATGTGCCCCTCTGACAGACACACACATGCCTACACACTTTGCCCTCCTGCATTCAGTACAGAAAATTGATTGTTTAATCCATCCTTCCATCCATCCACCCATCCACCCATCCATCCATCCATCCATCCATCCATCTCTCCAGCCACTTCCTCAAGCTCTCCTGAGGGTACACCAAGGCATTCCCAAGCCTGCTCAGAGATATAAACTCACCAGCATGCCCCTTGGGCACTCCACCCTTTTCCAAATGAGAACCATGGTGTCAGACTTGGAGGTGCTAATTCTCATCCCAGCTGCCTCGCTCTCAACCACAGAGCACCCCAATGTAAGTTGGAGGTCACCGCTTTATGAAGCCAATTCAACCACATCATCTGCATAAAAGCAGAGAGGTGGATTATTTAGTCTTGTTTATAATTGTCAGTGAATTTCTCTTCTGGAATGCTCATTGCTGCTCAGTTAGTAGAGTTAGAGTTAAATTCATCAGACATGAGTTGCACTTGGTCAAATTTTTTTATGAATTTGTGTGATGAAAATGTATGCACTCTCCGTTTGATTTTCATCTTTTTTGCTTCAAAACTTTGTTTGGCATTTCATTCTGTATCTTTCAATGCAAGAAATAACTAAAAGTACTTTTTTATGGACGTATGTCTGTTTGCACTTATGAAAATGTGTCTAAACAGAATATTTACTGCAATGGAAAATGCCTTGGTGATGTTTAGATGTTAGGAATACAGCATTTGTGAGGTCCAACACTGATGTTCAATTCAACTGAGTTTTATTTATTTTGCACCAGTTCTGAGAGGTCATTCCAAGGAGCTTCACATTGTAAAGTAAAGATCAATCAAATGATCCCCTGGAGCATTTTTGGTGATGGAGAGCAAGAACTCCCTTTTAACAGGAAGAGAGCTGTAGGCTGGGGAGGGGTGGGAATCTGCTGCCTGGAGGGTGAGGGCAGAGAGAAGACAGAAAGGAAGAGCGTACAGAGAGCACAGACTGCAGCAAGAACAAAACACAAACTTTAGGACAAAAGTTAATGACATGCAGTAGTGGCATATGCATATGCATCACAAATGACAAGACGGGAGTGGAGGAGAAGTGCTCAGCACATCTTCTAAGGTCGCCTAGCAGCCTGAACCTGTCAGGGTTACCTGATCCAACCCTAACTCTAATCTTTAGAAAGTTTTAAGCCTGGTCTTTAAAGGAAAGAGGGCATCTTTCTCCTGAATCCAAACTGGGAGCTGCTTCCACAGGAAAGGGTAACTGGAGGCTCTGCCTGCCATTAAACTTTTGGAAAATGTAGGAACCAGGAGTCCTCCTGAGTGCTCTGGCTGTGGCCTTTCAAATCAGCTGGTTGGTTTTTCAGGGAACTTTTAGGACAACTAGAAGTAACAAATGCATGGACTAGTTTTTCAGCGTCACTCAATTTTGACAATGTTGTGCAAATAAAATTAACCAAGTCCTAGAAATTTAATGGAGTTAAAAGACAAATTCATGGTTAAAAATGACTCATGGAGGTCAAGACATGCCATCCAGATTAAATATCTCATTTGACCAAATACAGTTGTGGCTCACCACGTTCATCCCAAAGCTGTTGGATGGGATTGAGGACGGAGCTCTGTGCAGTCTTCTCAGTTTCTTTATTATTTCCTATTTTCTCTTCATTATTTGTGCATCTGGATAATCTAATGTTGAAACAGGAAGGGCCAAACACAAAGTGCTGAAACTTTGAAGTGCTGCATGCTACAGTTTAAGATTTCCCTTCAGTGGAGCCAAGGGGCCTCCACCACGACAAGAAAAAGTCCCCTGACCTTAACCTCGGTCTTCATCCCTTTTTGGAGTTCATTCTCATCCATTTATCATCACACAGCATGACGCTCCTCTCTCCAGTGCAGCAATGATGCATCCAGTCCCCTTCAGGGCACCACGATGCCTAACCCCAAAGCACCATTACTCGTTTCACTTCCTCTTCTTGCACTTTGTGCCGTGCTGTCCCAACGGTATTAAAATTTATGAAAATAACAGCACAGAGGTAATGTCTGTAAACAAGTCTTTAACTGGCACATGCTTGTATTAACTTTTGCCTCTGTGTGGGCCTGTGAATTAAAACAATGCCAGCTGGCCATCCAAATGCACGCTGGCAACTGTCCTCATCTATGTGGCAAGAAACAGTGAGGGGAGGAGGGAAGGACGTCTGAAAGCATCCATCACAAAAATGGGAGGCACTGGGCTCTCTGGGAAATAGGTCGCCACGAAACAGCCATGCAGCCTGAGGCATCTCTGTGTACTACCTATGCTGAAGTTACTTATCTTAGATGAGGACAAGGGGAACGGACAGAGTAAATGCACCAATTTCCTATTGGTTAAGTACTCTGCCATTACTGTTGATGGCTGGGCATGGCCGCTGACTATATTTGCACACTAATGCACACTAATATTACACTATAACTTGATGTGGGTCATGCATATTTCATTTGGATGTTCCAACTGAGTCCTTTTTTCAAATGTGTGACTGTTCTCCGAGGAGCTCCAGTTTCCTCACACGGTCCAAAGAGACGGGTGAAGATGAATTGGCCATGAATTTGGATGTGAGTTAGATGACGTGCTTCAAGTGCAAGTCTTCGTCTTCTACTTCCTCTTCTTCCTCTTTTGGCTGCTCCTGTTAGGGGTCGCCACGGTGGATCATCTGCCTCCATCTCACCCTATCCCTTGCAGCCTCTTTCTGTCTCTTCTGTCACACCAGCCTTCCTCATGTTTGCTTTCACTGGTGCTTAAAGTGCATGAACTTACAAGTCAGGGGATCCAGTGGATTGGATCTGAATTTTTCAGGTATTGTTTGGGTCAACTTGTTCCCTATAAATGGAACGGTTAATGCAAAGCAATACAAAGTTGTTATATGGTCACTTTTTTATTTATTTATTTATGTAGTAACGGAACTCTTAGAGAACCTTTTATTTTTTCCTGATCTTTCACAGCAGAGATCATAATAATACATTTTGTACTTGGCCAAAAGTTGTTCAACTTTATCAATAACTTTAATTCCATTCAAGAGTTCAGTGACTGATAGAAAGTCAAAAGCCATACTTGACTTTAACTATGAAATCCCCCTTCTTCGGGGTCTTCTTATTTGTCAGATCTGCACATTTGACAAACCTGCTGTTTTTAAATGTTAGCTCTGAACACTTGCACCCTTACAGTGTGTGATTAATGTCCTCTGGTGTGTCAGACCCTTCTGCTTGAGCTTCATTCTGAGGAAGAGACCAAAACAGTGGTGAGAGAAAATTTTGTTGGTGTGGCCGACAAGCTTGTATATTTCAAGCCCTTTGCTGTATTAGTTTTGATAATTATGGACTTTAGCTGATGGACATAAAAAATACAGTGCCTCAAATTCTTAGAATATTTCATAGGGCCAATCAAAAAAAGGTTTTACACTACAGAAATGTCCAGCTTTTCCAGATATGTTCATTTATACACTTGGTTGATGCTTTGTTGCCATGAATTAGTGCGTCTGTGTGACATGACATACAAGTGATCAGCTTGTGGCGCTGCTGAGTTATTGTCCTGGTTGGTTTGATAGCAGCCTTCAGCTCATCTGTGTTTTTTGGACAGGTAGTTCTTATCTTCCTCTTTAGTGTCCCTGTAGTGTAGTGGGTTACACATTCGCCTTACAAGTGAGAGGTCCCTGGTACAATTCCAGGTGGGGACACAAGTCCCTCCCACCATGGAGGGTTCCGTCACGAAGGGCATCCGGCATAAAACCTCTGCTAAATCACCAGTGCCGATCAATCCGGTGTGGTGACCATATAAGGTAGCAGCTGAAGGTACATTTTTATTTTTCGTCTTCCTCTTGACAGTAAACCGTAGATTCTCTGTGGGGCTCAGGTCAGGCTAATTGGTTACAGTATTAGCATGGTCAGCAAACCATTTGATAGATGGTACTGTATACTTACTGTACTGTCATAAAGTGCTCTAAAACCCCCTGGTAGATGGCTGCATCGACTTTGGACTTGATAAAACACAGTAGACCAACCAGCACCAGCAGATGACATGGTTCTCTAAAACATCACAGACTGTGGAAACTTCACACTGGACATTTTGGATCCTGTGCCTCCCTGCTTTTCCTGTAGACTCCAGGACCTTGATTTCCAAATGAAATCCCCTTTCCTGAAGACATCTGTACGTGGTGGCTCTTGACACCAGCCTCGGTCCGCTACTTTGTGACACTCACCCAAGTCGCTGAATTAACTTTAACTGACAATCCTTTCGAGGCTGTGGTCGTCCCTTTTGCACGTGCTCCTCTTCCTGCCAGTCAACTCTCCGTTAATATGTTTCAGTACACTACTCTGTGAGCAGCCAGTGTTTTCTGTGGCTTTGTGTCCTTGTGTCAGTGTTCATCATCTTGATGAGTGTACAGTCTTCCCCATGATTGTGGTTGTATTTATTGAACCAGTCTGAGAGGCTCAAATTGTCTGTCTAATAATTTGAGCTACTTGATTTCTGGTTTTCATGAGTTATAAGCCACGTGCATCAAAATTCAAATAAAAAAGGGAATGAAGAATATATGAATGTTTCCTTTTCTGAATTAAATTATGAAAAAATAACCTTTTTGAGATATTCTAAGTTTCTTAGATGCACTTCTGTGTGAATGTTTGGAACAGAACTTTTACAGAGAGATCAAGAAATACCAGCTGAGCCGGAAACAGTCCAGATGTGTTAAAGAAAAGACCTTAAATGGAGCTAGGAAAGTACTTTTACTTTAAATCGGATGCAGTTTTGATTTATATGGGTTTTTTTCTAAATACCAGTGTGTTTGATATGTGAGAAATAGGCAGATGTAACATCCATCAGCCAGTGAGGCAACGAGCCTGAATGTTTCCAAGCTTCTCTGCCATGACTTGTGGGGGACTCCCAATCCGTACTGGTGAGTACAAAATTAGAGAGGTCCCAGAGGGTAAATATGGAACTGGTGACAGGTTTTGGAAGGATGCTGGGCAAAATCTGAGCCACAGTGGCTCCGCCTCACAGGAGTTAAAGGATTTACTTCTGCTGTCTTGATCACTAACAGGAAAGAAGCTTGGTAGAATCCATCTCTCTGTAATGTTTAGGCTCATCAGTGGAAACAGCATGTCATAGCTTCTGCTGTACTCATCTGGCTTTTTTCTTTCTTAAGCAGTAAAAGATTACCACTCATTTGACTATTGTTTATCAAGGAAGGTGGTAGTTAGTCTACTGTCATCGTAAATAAATGCTGTTACACACATTACATTGTTATCATGCTACACAACGCTTCATGGTGGAGAATACAGTGAAAAGTCACGCCCTCCTGTTGCAAAAGACTCGGTAAAGCCATCCGGGCGTGCTGGCTCTGACCTGTAGATCGTGTATTGTGAGCCTGTGATCCAAGAGAGCCAAATTTGATTCTGCATTTGAATTCAATTATATGCTACCGCATGTCAACCTTTGGAAAGAGCGACACAGAGAGCGATTCTGAACGCCAGTGAGGCTCCATACTGCGAAACGTTTAAGTTCCTGACAGTGACTGTCATAATGTAGCTCGACCCTGCAGTAAACACGAGTGTCAAAACAGGGTGAGCTAGAGCGCTGGGTGCAATTAACTCTACTTAATGGCATTGTTGTCTCCAAGCAGCGCATTACATCATGTCACATGAGCATAGTGAGTTCAATAATAGAGACGGAACGCTGTTCTGGCTGTTTAGTGGCACATGATGTCATGTAGAATCCAAAGGCAGAGGTTTCCACAAATCAATAGCCTCCAGTGGGTTTTCTGTCAAATTTCTGTCAGTAAACAGCACATGCAAAACTGATCTCACTGCCCCTGCTTAATATCCATGTTTTAGTATTATTAGAATGGGACTGGTTTGCGAATCACCTGAGGTGAACTGTTGCACTCGGTGCAGTATGTCATTATCACCCTCACATTTAGCCACGCTTGTTTTGCTGCTCGTTAAACAAGTCCATACTGAGTGTGAGGCCGCTGCTGCATCAGTCATTATACAGGCTATAATTATTTATTAGAAAGCACAAACCGCTGTCGGTGGGGGGCTAAGGCTTTTACTTTTGTGGCATTTATATTGAGTTTAATAACAACTTGATAGTGATTAACTTTTATATCTGTATATAACCTATGAGCTAGATTACTGACCATCTTGAAATAAAAAAGTGTGAATATGTGATCTGAGTTTTCTATTCTGTGACCAAGAAGTGTTTCTGTTGTTTTCCTGATTCCAGAGGTATCCGCAGTAATTTTGAGGCAGATGGCTGCCCCTCCCTGAGCCTGGTTCTGTTGGCGGTCTCTTCCTGTTAAAAGGGAGTTCTTCCTTCCCACAGTCGCCGGGTGCCGCTCATAGGGGATGATCTGATTGTTGGGGTTTTCTCTCTAACACTGTAGGGTCTTTATCTCACAATGTAAAGCGCCTTGAGGCGACTTTTGTTGAGAATTGGCGCTATGTAAATAAAACTGATTTGAATTTCAAGTTCCTCTTGATAAAAATCAAAGAGGACATGAGTCCCTTCAGTTTGTCAGTGCGTCATGGTCCCAGATTCTCATCTGTCCAAGTTTAGGATTTTTAGTGAATAAATTTGATTCTGGATTTCTGTTTGAGTTTTATTGTTGTGCTTTTTGAAGTTCTTGATTCCACTTTTGATTTCTTTATTGTTTTAAAAGGGAGTTTGATTTCAGTCTTTTCTGTTTTCACTCCATGGTTTTCTAAGTAGTGATTTTCTGTTTTGCAAGCCTGTGTTTTGGTTCACATTTCCATTGTTCTCCTAGTTTGTTGAGCTTTAGTTCTGTTTTTTTATGTGAGCTCTGGTCTTTCTGGAGTTTTGGATGCCTGCCTTGGTTTTATTGGGTTTCCAATATCTTGAGCATTATTACTTGTCAGTTTTTGAGTTCTGATTCCAGTTAGTGTTCGTAGAGTTTGGATGTCTGTTAGGATGAATTACTGCTCTAGTGTTTGGTTTTTGAATCTTTGGTCTGTGTTCATCTTCACTTTCTGTTTTGAGCTCGTTATTTTTCATGAGTGTTTTCCAATCTGTTCTTTCCTCTGGCATGTCTTTCTGTGTTTATGTCTTTGAGTTTAACCACAAACCCTATGCTGTAACCTGATGTGTACCTCCCTAAAAACGTACACATTGCATTGACAAGTCCACATTGACTGTGAGTCTTATGATGTGCTGGGCGTTTCTTCTCCACCCACCTCTTTTCACTCCCCATGCATTTATTTGCTGCTGCTGCATGTCATTAAATGTTGTCTTCTCTCTCCCATAGTCTGTGTCTCTCCTTGCTCACCTTTCTCTCTTCTCTCTCCCCTCACCCCCAACCGGTCGAGGCAGATGGCCCTGAGCCTGATTCTGCCAAAGGTCTCTTTCTGTTAAAAGGGAGTTCTTCCTTCCCACAGTTGCCAAGTGCTGCTGAAGGTCTGATTGTTGGGGGTTTCTCTCTGATAATGTAGGGTTTTTGCCTTACAGTGTGAAGCACCTTGAGGTGACTTTTGATGTGAATTGTTGCTATATAAATAAAATGGAATTGAATTAAATTGACTGAGCTATGCAGTATTGCTTATTCTGCCTCTGTTTTTCAAATTGACTGGAACATACAGTAATGGATCAACTTGAAGAAAGAAACCTCACCACACTAGTGCTCTGGTGACAAAATTGCTGAGCAATGGAGACGAACCAGCATAAGTATAAATGCCGGGAAGAGTGTTGGCCATTTGCATGGGCTACGTCATAGGCTATGACATAGACTGACTGCAAAGTCAGGTGTAAATTAAGCTTTAGTCTTATATTGTGGGTTGTTTCCTGTCGTACTTCGGTAGCTGTTTCTCTTGTGTCTTGCTTTGATTTCCTTCCTGCCTGCCTCTCCCAGAGTTTCATGATTATCTGTATGTGTCTCATTCCCCCAGCTGTGCCTTATCCCTGATCAGACTGCTGTCTCTAAATATACCCCAGTTCCTATGCCATGGTGGCTGTTGAGCTGCCCTGAATGCGTGTTGTCTTGCTTTTTCTGTGTGTTTTCGGCCTCTCCTATTTCTTTGGATTATAGTCCTGTCTGGAGCTTTTATTAGCCACAATAAAGTCCTTTTGTCTGGCATGTTGTCTGCAGTGTTTTGCATTTGAGTCCTCCGTCACTACAATCCATGGACTAATCATGAACCATGTGACAGACCAACACAAAGTCAGATGGGGGAATCTGTCCGCAGGAGAACTATTAGTCGTGCACTCCACAGATCTAGCCTTTGTGAAGGAGTAGCAAGAAGAGAAACACTGTCGAAAAAAAGCCATAAGAAGTCCTCTGTGTAGTTGTAGCTAACACTGCACATCACCCTGAACACACCATCCCCACTGTGAAACATGGTGGTGGCAGCATCATGCTTTTCTTCAGCAGGGACAGGAAAGCTGGTCAGAGTTGATGGGAAGATGGATGGAGACAAATACAGGGAAGCCTGCAAAAGACTTGAGACTGGGGTGGAGGTTCACCTTCCAGCGGGACAACGACCCCGAACACACAGCCAGAGCCGCAATGGAATGGTTTAGGTCAAAGCATGTTCATGTGTTAGACTGGCCCAGTCACAGCTTGAGCCATTTTACAAAGAAGAAAGGGCAGAAGTTTCAGTTTGTACATATACAAAGCTGGTAGAGACATACCCTAAAAGACCTGCAGCTGGTGGTTCTACAAAACACTGACTCAGGGGGGCTGAATACATATGAACACCACGCTTTTCAGATTTTTTTATTTTATTTTGAAAACCATGAATTATTTTCCTTCCAGTTATGCAGTACTTTGTGTTGGTCTATCACACAAAATCCCAATAAAATGCATTTAAGTTTGTGGTTGTAACGTGACAAAATGTATGTACTCTATGTTCCTGTAGTGTTTTTTCAAAGGCTGATGGTTTTTTGGTATATTTTTAAGGTGCTGTGTTCAGATGAAAGATCCCTGCCTCTCTCGTTTATTTTCTTCCAGATCTGGCTCTTGAAAACGGTGGTTTGTGTAATTGCTGTGTCTGCTTGAAATGAAATAAAACAGATTCTCTTCATCATTCTAAACTTGTCTCGGCCTTGTTTGGTAAAGATTATCATAGAGGTCAGCTGTATATTAATTCAAATGGTCTGAATGCTGTGAAGCATCATTATATATAGTAACTTCTCATTTTGATTGCCTTTCCATTTCCCAGGGTTCCCCTGCTCATAAAATAATGAGCATTTTAACCTGTATTTATTTACTCAGTACTGGTCTAAACAGCTGTCCAGTTACTAGACACCAGCTTTTCATTTTATAGATTATCGTTTCTGTTTATGACCTTTGATGTTCCTCAGTGTATAATTTCCTATAGCCTCTATATGTCCAAGGCAGTGTTAAACCAAATTAAATACAGTGTGTAATCAGCCTCCTTCTGGTGGCTGGCTTCACACCACCCAATTACTCAGAAAGCTAAAATTATTTCCCTTTGTTGGAGAGAGATGAGTGGAGGAAGAAAAGAATGCCTCACTGTATCTGTTCTTTCATTGGCAGGTGGATAGTGAGAAGTATTTCTCCTTTAAATAGATTTCCTCTGATGGCCAGGCAGGCCGACCCTCAACCCCCCCCCCCAGGCTGAGAGGAACTGAAGCTGAAACACTCTCTCTCTCTTTCAACTCTCCCCTCAATGCTTCCATCGCTCGCTCGCTTCTCCTCGCTCTGGCCTGTCACTGCTGGGAAGGGCAGTCCAGCGGGTTTGACACGGGGCTTGATGGTACAGCTGCCTGAACACTGGCTGCTCACTCTGGTGCCAGCTGACAGACAGCACAGGCAGGATGAGAGCTGTTTGGGAAAATGGAGCGAGTCTTGGAATTAAATTACAGGTTGACAAATGTCTGTTGCTGCCACAACCCCACTCGAGCTAGAATGAGCCTGAGACAGAAATACAGGGCTGTATCTCAGAGCGACTGTGTGCAGTTGTACTTATAAAACACTTTTAGTAATATTTGTGAAACCTTGTGTACCACATAGTGTCAGCACTCGTGAATGAATCGAGTAACCTGCAATGTAACACCACAGAGGTGTAAGAACTGCAGCCTACACCCTGTAGTTTGCTTAGAAAGCCTGGCTCCCTGAAGATCACTACAATAATGGCCAAACACATTACTGTACGTTTGTGCTGGCTGCATTAATGACGAATCCATACATCCGTCTGTTTGCTTCCACTTATCCAGTGCAGGGGGTGCTGGGGGCTCTCCCAGCTGCCCATCCCATGTGCAGTTAGAACAACACTGCATGGCAAGTATGGCTTGTTTGGTGGGGTTAGCTGGAGAAAGCCTCCCCTCTCTTAAGAGAACACGGCTTAGGTTTGCAAAGTTGCCCCTGAACAAGCCAGGAAACCTCTGGAACAGTGTCCTTTGGGCAGACGAAACAAAAGTGTTGTGTAACTTTTTTGGCTACAATTCGCTTCTCTTCATAAATGCATACTCATGACAGTATCCTCGGGTTCATCAGAGGGGTATACGACCAAGCAGGTTCAACATAGCCAGGCTTTCTTTGCTTTAGCCGGCTCGACAAAACCTGAAACCTCAGCGGAAACTTTACAGCTGTGCTTCATTCTGTGGTATTTGGTCAACAGGTTGCATATATAAAACGCGCTGTGTTCCTAAATCAGAGACTCTATATCACACTTTTAGGATACTGCAGATTTTAAACCCAGAATCTGAACGTAACCAGGATACGTTACTATGGTGATCTAGCCAGTTAACACGGAAACCTCTGACATACCTTGCCGACCCATTAATCTCACTTTGCACACCCCCGCCCCAGCTTTGTCAGTTTGCAGTTGCTCATGGTCTGCCTGTTTGTCTTTCTTGTCCTTAGCTGTCTGGCTCCAGACGTGGTTCACTTTTAATGTCTGCTCCTCAGTTACAGCAGTATTGATGAACCATGAACTGTGATTGGCTACTTGCCTGATGTGACTGACTTCTCAAGAAGTGCAGATCGATGTTAGTATCACTCGCAGCTATTGAATATATATTTTTCTCTTCACCGTGGCAGCTTGGGTTCCTTTCTTTCTCATCTTTTCAGTAATGGGCTCTCCCAGTCATCTGACCTGACTGCCTGGGATAGGTCTTACCAGAGCTTTGTAGCCGTTCAGACCCACAGTCTTCGCTCCACTGATCCCAAACCAGTGGAGAGAAGACCTCACAAGCACTTCTTTTGAAGCACAGCCTTTTTACTGAAGTGACTGCAGACTGTAAAGAAATGTTATAGATATTTATATCTTTAACATATATATTATAGCTTTTAAAGTTTTTTTTAAAAGTCTGACTTTGCAAGTAGACAGCTGATGTTGAAGCGTAAACCTGGCACATTGCTGTTGATTTGGACGTTGCTTTTGGCCCATGTATTTTAAATATTAATCCATGTTCTTGTACTCCTTCACAAACCTTCAGACTCTTCCCGTAAACATTTGAGTTTTGTTTCCTGCCTGAAAACAGGCGTCAGAGTGATGTAAAGAATTCTCGGTATGTAAGATAACATCCTGGCACTGTGAGAGTCTGGAAGATCACACCTAAAGGTGCTGAGCCTTGCTAAAAAGAGCAGTCTGTGAAGCTTCTGTTTGACTGGCGACTAAAGCTGCGTTCCTACCAAAATCCAATTTTTCTGCCCACATGTGACTCATATCTGATTTGTCCTTGACAGTCTGAACAGCACAGATCCAATTTTTTGTGATCAGACTCCGCCCACTTCCAGATGTGGTCCTAAATCGATACGTATCCAATGTTTTTCAAAGCTACCTCAGTCTGAATGGTCGTGTCATATTTTATCTGACTTTTCCGTCTTTGAAGTGAGACAGACGTCCTAATTCTGCGCCGGAGGAGGCGAGACGCGATGAGATCAAATGTCAACAGTGGACCAAAGCAGCATGGCAGACAGGTGGCGCTAGTCAGTGGAAAGAAAGTGAAGTTTTACTCACACACTGACATGTGTAGCATCCATATTTACTTCTGTAAACAGCGTGCTGCGTGTGACGTCACACTTTCGTCTGTCACTTCAGAGCTGGAGATCATTCATCCTGGAGTCTGAGGGCGATCGCATTTAAATTATAATGTGAACGACCACGCAAAATAATCAGATCTCAGCAAAAAATGGAATTGCCTGCAGTGGGAACATAGCCTCAGACACCCTCCTAAGCAGAGTTAGAACATTAGTTAAAGGCCTTAAACTAAAAATGTAGTATGACTGTTTATGGAAAACCTAAAAACATACGTGATGAAACTGATTTTTTCCTGTTTGTCTTTATTTCCTCAGTCCATCTTTGATCAGCTCAAGGTCACGGAAAGACACTATTTCCTTAAAAAAAGTGAAAATCTCTGTTTATTTCTGCCACCTGTTTATCCAAAAGTGTGCAACCACTGAATGACACAAAAGGAAGCTGGGATTAATTTAATGACTGTAAGTGTTGCTCATATAGCCAGCCACGTAGCTGGAATGAAAGGTTATTATAGATAACTAAAACTAAACTAAAAACTAAAAATTAATGAGAAAAATATTTTAGTTAACTGAAATAAAAACAAAAACTGGACTTTTGATAAAAATGAAAACAAACTCACAAAACTAACTAAAATAAAATAAAAATATACATAAAATGTTACAATAAGGGCAAATTTGATGAGACAACCTTTGTGATGAAGAGTTGGTACATCTGTTTATTGAGACTGCAGCATGTCTACATGACTGGGAGTCATCTGCCTACACAAAGTAATGTATTTGTATTATAATTTGTGATCCGAACATCTGAAATCCTCCCCTGAAAAACACCATCAATATTATTATAATTAGGAAAACTAACACTAACGCCGGAACTAATAAAAACTAAATGAAATAAAACTAAACTGAAACAACAACAAAGCCACTCTGGAATCAAACTAAAATGAAACTGAATTAAAAAGCTAAAACTCAAAACAAAATAAACATAATAACTAATTAGAAAAACAACAATAATAACTCTGCTGTCATGAGTCTAACATGATAAATCATGCTCATTATAGTTCATTATTACTGTGGTTATACTCCTGTTTTGTTACTTCAGAGTTTACCTGCGCAGATAAAAGTGTAATCATGGGAACTATTCAGACATGACCATCTAGTTAAAAGAGATTTTCATTTCGTCCCTCTCCCCTGTTTCATATTTTCTTCTCTCTATAAAGTATAACTTGTATAATCAAATACTCTTAATGAATACTGAAGAAACGTGGCCAGCTCCCTCTGTGCATGCAGCGGCATTAGCTCAGGCTTCAGTGGAAGGAAAAAGAACATTACATTGTTTGGTAATATGCTTCATGACTTTCTCCACTTCCTTACTCCACTGCTTTATTAGTCATGTTAGTAATGTTTGGCCTGCAGAGATGACAGCAGAGATGTACAGTATGCTTTGAATTCTAATAGCTATTGCATTAGGAGACAGATGAAGCCAGCAGTGTTTGTGATTCCTGAAAAGACGTCCACCTTTCCTCCCTCCCCCTCTTGTCTTTCATTCACCCATCCCCCCTTTCACTCCCTCTCTTTTTCAGCCTCTTCCATTCGTGTGATAATGATAATGTAAAGGTGTGCAGCAGGAGGGTGGAGGATGTTGAGGCTTTTTAAAAAGACCTGATGAGACGTGTGTGTGTGTGTGTGTGTGTGTGTGTGTGTGTGTGTGTCGCTTTCAGTT
>VUQH01016950.1:2684-26672 GCA_015106775.1 Etroplus canarensis | reverse complement strand
AGGAAGCAGAGCTGGAGGTGGCAGAATTGAAGATGTTGAGATTTTCCCTGGGAGTGACCAGGATGGACAGGATTAGAAATGAGTACATCAGAGGGACAGCTCATGTTGAGAAGCTTGGGGACAAAGTCAGAGAGGCAAGGCTGAGATGGTTTGGACATGTCCAGAGGAGGGATAGTGGATATATTGGACAAAGGATGTTGAAGATGGAGCTGCCAGGCAAGAGGAGAAGAGGAAGACCACAGAGAAGATTCATGGATGTAGTGAAGGAGGACATGCAGAGGGTTGTTGTGAGGGAAGAGGATGCAAGGGATAGGGTGAGATGGAGGCAGATGATCCGCTGTGGCGACCCCTAACGGGAGCAGCCGAAAGAAGAAGAAGAATTCAAGGGATTTAATACAAGTATTGCATTAGTTGCCATTACAGCCATTTTTATACATGCTGTTGTCCCCAAATTTAAGAAGCTCAAAAGTAATGGGACAAACTAAATTTAATAAATATAAGGATTGTTTTAATACTTGGATGAAAATCCCTGAAATCCATAAAAGTGACTGCCTGAAATCTAGACACCATGGAAATCATCAAATGTTGTGTTTCCTTACTGGAGATGTTCTGGCAGGCCTTCACTGCAGCCACCTTCAGTTATTACTTGCTTGTGGGCTTCTCTGCCTCCAGTTTTATTTTCAGTAACTTTAAAGCATGCTCTCTTCAGTTGAGACCAGGTGACTCATTTGAAGCCTATCCCATTTCTTTGCCTTGAGAAACTCTTGGGTTGCTTTTACTGTATGCTTTAGGTCATTATCCATTGTGCACTGTGGAGCACTATCCAGTTAGCTTTGCAACAGTTTTGCATAACCAGGCCTCACCTGGCCATGAACCTGCTTGTCAGTAAGTTGTCCAATTGCATTTGAGCCTCTGAAAAAGTGGACTATGTAGAAAAATTTCTGTAATTCCTGACCATTTAGTGCAGTTTTTTTGTTAAACCTCTTAAATTAAATCTAAAAATCTGCTCTTCAATCAAATTTTTATTCAAAACCCAAGGCAGTCATGTATAGAGGCAACATTACAGAAAGTTTGTCATTATCCAAACACTTACTGTATGGGCCTAACTGTTTGCACAGAATAAAAGAAATGATGTCAGAGTTTTAAAATTCAGTTTTGATCATTCAACTTTTCCATTGCTATTTCTGTAATATTCTTTTCTCTGGTTGCATCAGGGTGTGATTCATAGATAGTTTGAGGTTTTGTCTAATATCCAAATGTATTTTGGCCCCTGCATGTTTGGTTTACTGACCTCAGTAAGGTGTTCACTGAGCTGACGCATTGTTGTTCATGCCCTCAGCATTTTTATGTGTTTGGCAGAGAGTAAAAAGTGATAAGATATTTCAACATCTTTTTTTGTCAGAAATATCTGTATGGCACAAAAAAGCCACAGACTTTATTGTATGTAACATATATGTAAAATATGCATTCTTATATGGACAGATTAGTGTTAATAGCATATTACTACAAAGTCCCTGTAAATACTGCTGGTTTATGATTTTGTTTTATGTTCATTATGTCTTCTTGAGGAAAATTTAGCAGATTTGACAAGAAAATTACAGTTTCATGGTTATTGGAATTGTAATGAAGTAGGGTTAGGGTTAGGGTTAGTAATTAGTTCACTGAACTCTACTATTCTTTAGATCTAACCCCTTTTGAATTCCTTGCTTGCATATTTATTAAAGTATTTAAAGCTTAGCTATTTGCTGGGTTGTTTCTGATTGATTTTGAGTTAAATTATACTTACACTTGATTAAGTGACTTGAAACAGAAATGCCATAATTTCAGTTGCAGTAGTGTCACATTTGATGATAGGCATTTGAACAGAAGTACTTAAATATTGCTCACACAGATAGATGTAGACAGGTGTTGTTTTAACAAACAGCATGCACCTAAGCACATCCCTTAAGTGAGATGCAGTCAGGAACACATCAGGATCCCCATCTGTCATACAAAGATGGAAGATGGCCCAGAGGAACTCGCACAAGAAGACTCAGTAAAATCAATAATAGTGCTGCATACGTAACGTGCTGTCAGACTTCATGATGGTACAACATCCTCATTTGTTCCTAATCAAATTTAATTATAAGTTGTAAAGGCTTTATGACACATATCCTTTGAGCAAACTGTTCAGAGCTGTTGCAAAGTTAGAAATGCCTTAACCAACCTAAAAAAAATACTGTACAACTACAGTGTATATGTTTTTATTAAAATTATATCTTTTCTGAACACTCCAGTGAAGGATCACAGTGAAGAAGGACAGGAATAAACTAACTGAAAGCTGCCATCATATCTGCACAGGAACTATTTTGCATTTCTGTAAATTTTATAATTACAAAATTGTCAATAAAGTGATTTAAATTTACTTATCCAGCACAGATTTGGCAATAGCATTTCCAAAATTTCTTCAACATTTCTTTAACTAGCACTGGAGCCCGTTAAAAGTCAAGAATGCCTTAAACAAACAAACATAAATATAACCCCAATTTCAAAAAGGTTGGGATGCTGGAATACTGATTAAAAACACAATGCAATGATTTTTAAATCTCATAAATCAATATTTTATTCACAATGGAAAATTGAAAACATATCAAATGTTGAAAGTGAGACATTACTAGTTCATGGAAAAACTAGCTCACTTTGAATTTGATGTCAGCAACACATTTAAAAAATGTTGGTAAAAGGCTGGTAAAGTACTGTAAGTAGTACTAAAAAGAAATAAATGGAGGCCTATGTTGAAACTAATTAAGTTTATTGGCAAGAGGCCTGTAATCTGATTGGGTATAAAAAGAGGATCTTAGAGAGGCAGAGTCTCTCTGAAGTAAAGATGGGCAGGGGTTCTACAATCTGTGAAAAACTACAAATTGTGGAGCACTATCAGAGTAACATTCCTCAATGTAAAATTGCAAGAACGTTGAATATTCCATCATCTACAGCACATGATAGCTTCAAAAGTTTCAGACAATCTGAACACATCTCTGTGCACAAGGGGCGTGGCTGAAAACCAATTTTGGAAGCAGGCAAACTCAGGTGGGACTGCATTGCAAAAAGGGAGGATTCTGCCATGGAAATCACTGCTCGGGTTTAGAAATACTTCCAGAAATCACTGTCTGTGAAAAGTTAACCATGTCATTCACAAATGACTGTTAAAGCTCAATCATGCAAGCAAGAAGCCATATGTGAATATGATCCAGAAATGCTGCCATATTTGCTGGGCCAAAGCTTATTTAAAATGGATTGAGGTAAAGTGAAAAACTGTTCTGTAGTTAGACAAATCAAACTTTTAAATTCTTTTTGGAAATCATGGATGCACCATCCTCCAGATTAAAGAGAAGAGGGACCATAGCACTTTTTATCGGTGCCCATTTCAACAGCCTGCATCTCTGATGGTACGTTACTGGAAACTTACACATCTGGAAAGCCACCATCGATTCTGAAAGGTATATACAGGTTTTAGAGCAACACAGTTGGTAAAACATTTGGTGCATCATGAAACGCGAAATAAGAGCATGAAGACATGGGACTGTTGAACAACTTATTCATCAGACAAGAATAAGACAACATTCCTCTCTCAAATGCACGTCACCTGGTCTCCTCAGTTTCCAGATGTCTATGGATTATTGTTAAAAGAAGATTGGATGTTACACAGTGCTCTGTCCCAACTTTTTTGAGATGTGATGCTGCCATCAAATTCAAGATGAGCTAACTTTTTTCATGAAATCGTAAAGTGTCTCACTTTCATCATTTGATGTTTTCGTTGTTCTTTTATGATTGTAATATTGGTTTATGAGATTTGCAAATCTTTGCATTTACATATTAAGCAGTGTCCCAAGCAAAGATCTTTGACACTAACATTTTCCAAGAATATTCAGCTTTAATTTTTGTTTCTGCCTGACTTTTTTTTGTTCAGATATACTGTAATGTTCACCATACACACCATTATACACATAATGGTATTATACTGATGGAGGCAAAACCGAATTGTTTCTACTGCAAAACTGTATGGATAGTTAAAAAAAACCTTCACATTATTTAACAGTAAAGTATGTCACAAATTATACACAGGAGCATCTTGAGCTCCATTTGGCAAAGCAAATCTGTTTGGTACAAGAAGGCATCAAGCTTACCATGCTGAATGCCAAGTTGCTGGACATGATTGGTTAAAAAACAAAACAAACAACAAAAAAAAAAACTTTAAACTTTATAGATTAACTTTGTCAAAGCAGGAGGAGTAATTTATCTATATAAAAGTATCAAATTAATTTTAAATATTTAAACTATTTCAGGGTTATTTGTACATTGCAAAAATAAATATAAAAACAAAAACAAACAAATTTGCTCTATTATGTACCCATAATGCTGTCTGTCAGAGTAAGTGACACCCTCTCACAGTTGTCACAAGCGCTCTGTCTCGTGTCTCCCTTTGGACTGTATTAGTGTCAGCTTGTACTCTGCTCTACTCATTGTGTGTAATCATTTCTTTGTCTCTTGTGCCCTGACACACACCTCACTGCATGCAACTTCCGCAGTCTCACTGGTCCCCACCACCAAATCTCTTGCCGTCCCCTGCGCCAGTGAACTGCACTAGCCTCACACCTAAAAGGATTGCTGTCACACTGAAAAGGCCAGACTTTCTATGCCTGACAACTTGCATATTTGTACACCGTGATGCAAATGTTTCCCCACTGATATTGTTTTGTCACTTAATGGTGACCCCCACTAGTGCGCCATTAAGAACTAGACATTCCACAGTCACACAGAACCAAGGCATTTCTGCAAACTCGTCCCCATAGGACATTTTCAATACTTGTCCTTCTAGTTATCTGTGCGCTATTGTATGCTGCACAAACCCATTTTCTGCTTTATTCGTCCCCCGCTGAAAGATTTTGCTGGGAACCCATGGGGGGTGACAAGAGCCCTTCAACACTTTCTCACTGAAAACTTTCTGCTATTGTCTACAGTCTTATTTCTGTGTTAAGATGACACCTGGGAATAATCCCGGGGGGGTTGACATAAATGGAATTCAAATTAACTGGATTAAATGCTATAATCATAACAGGCATAATAACTATTACAACTCTGGTTATGTTTTGATCAGGACTCTCATTTCATTTTCTCTTGTTTTTTGTTATGTTCAAATCTGAATAAATGAACATATTTTGGAATAAAACATTAAATGGAAGCAGTTCTTATATGATGTCCTAAATTAAACTGTACATGGAATAAATGGGAGTAGGACTACTTGTGCATAACCCCAATTGTTATGAATTTAGACACTTAACAAAATAGACCCACCTCCAACAAAACACAACAAACAAATTCAGCAAAAACTCATATTACATTTGCTACAATTTGCATTATTTATAAACTGTAATGATCATCTGTTCTACTTCCCAGTGCTGTGTGCAACATATGGAACCATATGGTGGTATATTCTTTGCTGGAACTTAACCCTAGTACTGCAGGACCTCAATACACATGTATTGATGTCCCAGATAAGTTTCTTGTACTGCCTGTCGTCTATATATTGATCATTTCCGGTGTTTTCATTCACTGCCGGTCGTCTAGCTGGTCGTATAGCTGACAGTACTAGGGTTAAGGGATTGGCCTGTCTCAGTGCACATAGATTACCTTGTTACCTGTCACCACCTCTGCTTTAAGAAACTTTGTGTCAGCAATCATTATCATTAATCACATAGATAGGAGTAAATTCCAGCCTTTTACTTCTCTTTGTGGTGTATAGGCAAAGCTGTTACAAAATCATTTTTGGGGTTTTATTTTTTCAAAAATCACCAATTGACATTTTTAAAACTATTAAAGCTATTTTTTTTTTTTGACTGTTGACATCATCAGCAAAGCCATTGTTTTGTGAACTGTTATTTATGAAACAGTTTGAGAAGGTTGATTCATACTTGAAAGTTAATAACTGTCATTACAGTGTCTAAAGCAGTGCGTTTTCACAATGTAGTGAGCAAATATTTTTCACAACTTTTTTGTATACTGATATTAAGTTGACATCAAGTGTGGAAAACTGGAAAGCAAGGATTTCATGTCATCTCGTGAAACAATTACTAGAGGTCAAAAGGATTAATTGAATATATTCCACTTTTACATATGAGTGCTCTACAACTGTGAGGGGCCTTGTCTCAATTTTATGCAAAATTTGAGGATGTGTTAAGGGGGAAAAAGGACGCAGTCTGCTGAAACTTTGCTGCTTTCAAGGACGTGCCATGCATAAAGCTTCAATACCTGGGGGGATATGTTTTTTCCTTGCTTAATTGTACATCTTTTACAGTATATAGAATGAAGTGCATCCTCTTTCCTCTTTTTAATTAATTGTGAAGACTATGATACTTGCATACTTATGTGGACGCAGTTTCTAAATAGGTACAGGGGAGCAGAGGAACCATATGGTGTTGTTTGACATGAAGAAATTAGGCCACCAATGCTGTCTGTTCATTGTCACCAACTTGGCCACCTGCTTTGCTTCTGCTGTGGGTGAACTGGCGTAGACTCCCTCCGACTGCCTCCCTAGTCTATCTTGTTTTATTTATATATATATATATATATATATAAAACAACCGTTAACAGACAACAAAACTATTTAGGGGCAAATCAAATTTAGATACAAATTAGCTTTAAAGGCCAGTAGAGGTAGTCTGGCTTTGCTCTAGGGAATTCGGTATTTTGTCTAATATTAAAAGTGAGCAGATATGTTTGTTAGTGGCTTAAGTGTGATGATACAGATGGTAGATTGGCCCCTGCCATATCCGCTTAGGTTGTGTCCTTGACGTAGCGATTCTGGGTGGGAGTGCCAAAGCCCACGCATGGAGTGGCCTTTCTTTTAAAATGGTGTCCAACAAATATTTTTCACCGTAGCCAGTGTACTTCAAGCAGGACATTTTTCTTTGAACTTTCTTCTGAAACAGATATGCATACACAAATTTCAACAGAGCTTGCAAAGCATTCTCACTCTAAGGCCACCTTGTAATGCTTTGTTTGCATCGTTGTCACTTACTTGATTATAGTAAGTTGCGGTGTGCTGGGGTTAAAACATATGGTGGTACTAAAGCTCAGACTTTCAGTCAGCAGACACTCACTTAGGTCGCATTACAAACTGCCCTGTACCACTCAGAAGAGAGCAGAGAACAACCTCTGGGGATGGACTACACATTCTTCCTGAGGCACTTAATTTTTTTTGGTGTCTAAATTAATTTTTCATCATTGTGCTCTAGACTCAGCAAGGCTCCATGGTTTCACTGATCTACAGTGGAGTGAACTGTCATGTCCTTTTGGCAACAACTCACAGGCTACACGCAGCTACTATGTTTGTGGCTTTGGTACGATGAAACAGATAGTTATTTAGATTGTCCTGTCGTATCAGCTTAGAGTGTGTCCTTGACTTTTGGATGCTGGGATAGAGTGCCAAAGCCCACACAACACCAGGGAACTTTACTTTAAAACTCCTTCCAACTAATTATTAACTATTTGCTGTCAATGCTGAGGTGCATTTCATTTTACTAGTTGCAGGTTTTCCATTGTATGTTTACCAAGAACTGCAAGTGAAATTATTTACTAATTTTTGGCACATTACCAATACTGCCTGTGACTGTATTTACAGATTTTTACGAGAAAATCCTTGAATGCCTGAATATACATAATCTTCTTTGTATCAAAGAAGTTATCCAAGGTTAAATACATCACACATATGTATCTTCTAAAAACTGTGTAATGTATTATTTCTATGATCTACTACAAAGCCCTGACGACCTTTCTCATAAACCTTTGCTGTAGACAGATGATGAGTATTGGCACATGTCTCAGCCTTTGGATATGAAGAGTTAAAAGGTCTCCTCAGTTGATCTGGCCCCATCAACAAGTCTTCCAGGCCTTTGCTTGAACCTTGAATGTGCCGGATTCCGGCCTCGTTCTGGTTTTGCAGGGAGGTTTTTACTCACTGTGGCCCCACAGAGCCTGAGGAAGGATTAAAGATTGATGAGAGCTCTCAGAATCAGTTTATTGCTCCAGAGATCCTCGCTTGTGTTATGAGTGGGAAGATTGTGTTGCTGTTTTGCCTCATAGAAGTTCATGAGGCTGGCACAGCAAAGGAGTGTTTGACAATCAAGGTTAGATTGTTTTGTTTTTTTTGTGTCTCTTCGTTGGCACAGTAGATAGCCTTTGGATTGCTAGAGAATCGAGAGTAGCCGACAGTACAGTATATTCTGGTATGAAATGTGATGAAATGCTTGTGCTATCAGGAAGAGAGGCTTTCATATTCCCACAGACTCATGCATTTTCCCTGACTTCAAAGTTGATAAGGGTTACACTCACTCACTATTGCAGATAATATCATGGCCATCCTGAATAAATTCTTACTTTTGGCTTTTTTGCTGGATTACATGGCTGAAAAGAACACAAACTGTATCAGTTCAGCTTTAGTAAAAGTATATAATGCCTTCCAATAAAATTGAATTTGTAGGTACTTACTGTATATTTAAAACTTGTGCTGTTTATGATCCCTTACGAGAACATGCAATGCATCCAAAAGGTAATGAGTGCATGTCAAAGGAAAAAGTAGTTTAAGTAGTTTAACATTTCTTTTCACGTTATTTTAAATGCATTTTCAGTTGGCACCAAAAGTACAAACACAAGAAATGTAACACACTGACCTCTCAGACCGGAGTCAGAAAAATAAATAATATATATATAATAATTATAGAAAGAAAAATCTCAAATTATAGCATAATGAATTTCATTGAGGATTTCGGTGTCCATTGTCTAATGTCTTTTTTGCAAGCCGCTCTTCTGTTGGGATCCATTTTTGAATGTTAGCACAAAATATTGTCTTTCTGTAAATTCAAAATTAAAAATGTCTGAAAATCTTATATCTGTCGAGCCTTAATGGACACATTTGAAGCAGACCTGAAGCAATGACAGAAATCTCTATGGGGGGAAATAACGGACTGTAATATAGTGTTAATTTTTTGGTGTTGAGTTTAATTTTTCATCCATGTGCTATAGACTCAGCATGGCTCCATGGTTTCACTGATGAACAATGGAGCAAACTGTCATCTCCATTTGGCACGTACTCACAAGCTACACCCGGCTGCTTCCCATGGCACAGGGTGTAAGGGGGAAGGGGACCTGCTAACAACACAGGGGTCTATTACCTGGGAAATTAATGGTCTGAGAGACTAAGATGTAATGGCTGAACCATCTGCAAGAAATCATCCTAGAAAGGACCTGTCCCCTTTACTATCTGTATCTGTGTATTCAGCCATAATGCTCCAGGAGCATAAATCAGTGAACTAATTCATACTGTTAAAGTGGAGACAGTACATACAATCTTTTGACTGATCACCTGCAATTAGAGTTAAAGACTACTCATTTTTTCCCTTACAATTTATGACTAACTTGTAGAACTACGTGTTCCAAAAATATATGAATGTTTATTGATTTTGGGTAAGTGTATTCACCACATTTTTTCATGATACTTTCTGACCTTTTGCAAGCACACTGAATACTATGATGTGAGTTACTGGGTGAAGACTGGAGCTCAATGGAGTTGTTGATGTCATTACTGGTGCAGGCCTGGTTTCTATGGAATGGTAGAGCTGGGCCAAACACGATTGGCTAACAGGGCATTGAACAGAGCCAATAGAACTGTCAGATTTCATGTGTGGTGCACACACTCACCAATAGCGAGTGAAGATGCACCCCCTGTTGCATGGTTGTAGAATTTACTCTCCCAGCTCCATCTTCCACCCTGCTGGGGCTCACTATTCCATAGTTTTTAGAGATTATAACCTACAGTAACAGACTGAAAGGCCATGACAACATTCTGCTTTGACAGCTGATTTTCTCCATAAACCCTGAGGATGCTGTAGCTGGATTTTGTACTGCTACTGTATGTTCATGATCTGTTCAGTGAACTAAGCATTGTGGGTTTAGAGTGGAGAGAAGGGACTTGATGAAAATCAGAAATTCAACACGAATAGGGAAAAAAAGCTTGCCTTTCTTCATAAAATTTGATCGGATTATTACCATCACAGTATGGGGAGCCCAGCACCAAACTTTCCTCAACTCTATAAATTTCCACAAGAGTCCACACTGTATTTGCAGGGTTTGGAAGCCAGTAATTCAGTCTTTAGAAGGTCATTTTGCAGTAGATTAAATAATATGTTATTAATTAAATGTGAAGTCTATTATTGTCTGTTAACAATTCAAACATGGTAATGGATCATTTGCTAAGTTGTGAGAGAAAATGAAACGATTTGTTCAGATTTGTACAAAAATTGCTTTCAGTGGTCATAACTTTTTAATCATTCTCACCAGCAGTATCTTAATTCTTTTTTGCTGGTTAGACATCCCGGCATTTCACATTGTAAGAATATCTTCAGCTCCTTCAGAGTTCACAGAATCACTTGCACAACCCACAAATTTCTCTTCACCTCCTAATCATATCCTCCAGGCCCTCCTCATAGTTTTTTCGTTTTTTTTGTGAAACTGTATCATAGCTGCTGTTTGTCACATCTGGTGAGCACATCCTCACCTATAAATACTTGTGCCTTTAATTGAGCTGTTAGCCACGCTGCCATTCAACCCTATATACCATACACGTCCTTTCAGCTGACAGGATGCAGAACCAGGAGGTTCCTCATATGAAAAGCTCTGACCTTTCTTTTGTGGTGCAATCAAATGGGGCTGCCTTGGTCCTTGGCTCTGAATAATTAATTCCTCCCCTCAGTAGGAGTGTTTGCTAAACAGTGGGGTCCTCGGCAGTTCACTTTTTCTGCACCACTGCCACTGCACCCTAGGGGAGAGACAAGTGTATGCTTTAGTCAGGCTTAAGATGTGCCTTTCAGAGAAAAGAGAGACAGTCAGGAGATATTGGAAAGCCTTGCTTTTCTTTTTTTCTTCACACAGAAAAAAAAAACAAAACAAAAATGAACAACTTGGTACAAAAGGAATGAGTGCACAAACTTTGCATAATTCTTTGCCCCATTTAATACCTTTTCAATCAGTGGGATGATTTGTTGTCAAAATTAGTTCAAAATAGGCCTAATTTTCTTTCTAACATTAAGCTCTTTATTATAGCAGTGCATGTGTGCATGTGCTGTAAATGTCTCTGAAATGCCAGCTTATTTGCCACTTTAATATCCAGGACAAGAGGTTAATTTTATTTTAGAATCCTAATGTAACGGTCAGCCCAGGAGTGGATTGGGTTGCCTAATATCATGCCCCCTGCTGCATTTGCCTCGTAACAGCGTCATCTCCACCCCAGTACACACTCTTTCATCATCCACAGAGGAATATTATATTGTAGGATGATGCTCCTGAACCATCCTCCACTGGCAATGTGTGACAGGCACTTTGATCTCACTGTGAGAGGCTGAAGCTCCAGGAGAAATTATCAATGAGATGGGGAATGAGAGAGAGAGGAAAAGAGAGGCACCGGGAGTGGTCTCTCTCTCTCTCTCTCTCTCTCTCTCTCTCTCTCTCTGTGTGTGTGTGTGTGTGTGTGTAGGTGTGTAGGTGTGTGTGTGTGTGTGTGTTGGAGTTGTGTGTTAAAAATAGCCAATCCAATTACAATGTGAAATTCATTATTTGGGGCCCACAGCTTATGAATCTGTAAAATGTATCACCACATTAATGAAAAAATTATTTGCTCTTAAACTGTAAGATACAATAGAAGTTGCCTTTTGTAGTATCTTAGTTTCAAAAGGTCACACTCCTGGCACCCTCCACTCGCATAGTTTTGTATATTGTAAGCATGCAGTATGGGACTTTACTATAGAAAACAAAATCCTCAACTAAACTTCACTGAAAGCATTATTTAAGTTTAACCCTGTGATGAAGCATAAACAGTGATCTAGCTGCACACTGGGCCTGCATAAAAGCCAGTTGATCTGCACTAGCAAATAAAAACCTTACCTACTTTTCACAAGCAAATATCAGATGATCAAACACATTTACAGAGCAACAGTTGTCACCATAGAATGGTGAAATGATGATGCAAATATGATGTTTATTCAAAAAAAAAAACCTTTTGTCTTTGAAACGGTCATTTTTAAAAATAAAAGTACATTTGTGACAACATATTTCTTTTCTGGACCTTGTAAATAAGGAATATTAAAACAGAAACCGGTTTTTATCCATTTGTCATGGTATCTTCATATGACTTGTTCTATACTATACTTTATACTATATACTATGCACTATACATTTACATGACTGTATCAAGCTAAACAAAGTGGTTCCTCCTGTAAATGTTAAATGACTTCTAACAGATTCTGACTGACCTCTTGTAATTGTTGAAAAATCTAAAATCAACAATAACTATAAATCCAAAGCATACCTAAAGGCTGATAAAGTATTGAAAATGCAATTTGGTAAGAAACAGCTTAGAAATCTGGAGAGGAAAATGGAGCAAGGGCAAAACTGTGATGTATAAAGCAATACACTTCCTTTACCTCCTTTTGTAAAACTGTGGGAAAACACTAGTTGGCACATCTACATATGAAAAATTGCAGTGTAATGAAGACATATTAGCCAATAGAAATGTTATTATGGGTATAGGGAAGGGGTTACTCTTTCTTTCTTTCCTTCTTTTTCTTTCTCTTTTTTCTTTTTCTTTTTTTTACATGGAGATCAGAGATGGTGCTATCCTCAGAGTTGCTTTCAGTCCTGATCTCATCTGTTTGGCATGAAGGGGGAGCTGTGGCTCCTCCTGTCTTACCAAGGTTAAAGCTCCAGGCTTCACTGTGTGCCTAGCACATTTTCTCACACTTTTCTGGCTGCGCTGTGCCACATTGATTTAAATGTATCTGTTGAGGGGAAAATAATCAATGCAAATTCCCTGGCAGTGCAGCCAACAAATAAGACATGTCTGATTCATCAAGCGGACATTGCTATAAAGACCACTCTTTCTCTTTGTCCCACTTCTCCCTCTTTCTCTCTCTATTTTCTCTCTCTCACTCTCTTCTCTCTCACCTCTGGGCCACTCCACCCTTTTTTTTTACTCTGTTCACCTTTCTGTCTATAAACTCTTAGCCTGAATTAGTGGAAGGAGCTTTATGTTCATATACCTGTGGAATTTAGCAATTTAATAAAGGTAGGTACAAATATAATTACATTTGAAGTAGCAGCTTTTACTTTATTCGGTTTGCATGAAATTCTATTTAAACATTCTGTGATCTTTTTAATCATCTGTGAAAATGCTATAACAACTTATCCTTAATGTATAAAAGTAAATATATCAGATTTCTATTTATGTCCAAAGTTTTAAAAGATAGTGATTTTGTTCTTTAATTGTATATATTGCATTTAAATAACTGTTTTGAGCATTATTGTTTAAAAAATACCCTTAGTTCTTAACAATATCACAGTGAAAGTAAGTCAAGATGTTTAGGAGGAAGAAAGTCTCACCTTACACCTAAACCTTAACATTTTGTTTTGCTCCAACCTGAACAGTCTGGCTTATAACAAGGGCAGAGTGTAGTCTGTTTATGTAAATTCACTACATGTGTGAGAGAAATAAAGGCAGGGGCTATTTGGAAATTCCTGTGTGATGAAAGGGAAAGAATATCCCCCAAAAAATGATTAATGTGGTGTTCAGGTACACAGAAGATTGAGTGATCCTGTCATCATGCCATATGGTACCAATTTATTCCAGCAAGCATAAGGCAAACGCAGTGGAGGAGCTCTCACGACTGTGCTTCCAACACTTCTCAAAATGAGGGGGGTGAAAATGACGCACACACGTACACACACACTCGTACACACACACACACACACACACACACACACACACACACACACACACACACACACACACACCATGGACAAGTGGTTGATTGTGTCCTGGATTCAAGATGGAATTTTTCAATTTCAAATTTGATCCCTGCTGGGAATCGACACCTTATTCCTCCTACATTCCACTGGGGAACGGAAACCACTGACTATGTTTGTATAACTGTGTATGAGTGTGAGCATGGCGTTGTCTGAAGCTGTCAACAGCAGCATCCATCTGGAAGTGATTTGACTGGAAAACAAAGGGAATTATTTATTCATCGATGCATTACATTTTCAAATATGTACATTAGATCCTGTAGAAAACATGTGCAACATACAACAGCTGCAAAACAAGGTGCATTTACATTTCCTTCCCTATTTGACTTGAAAGCAAATTGTAACAAGATTAACAAAAAAAAGGTCTGTACGACAGCAGAAATAGATTTTACTTCTTTCATGAAGTTGCTTCTACACTATATAATTTTACACATCGGTTCATTCAAATTGCAAGAAAATGTTGCCTTTAAATTTAAAGGATGTTAGTGCCAAGAAATCATATGACATCTGTAAGCTAGATAAAACACCATTATATTTATCTGCAGGCCAGTCTGTGATTACTTGAAAGGAATAGTTTAACATTTTTGAAAATACCCTTTCCATATTCTCTTTTTTGAGAGGATTGAAAAATTGATATCGTTCATATCATATTTCTATTTACAATGGTGTAAAAAGAAAAAAATGGCCTCACATTAAGAGTGAAAGCAGAGGTAATGTGTCACCTGAAGGATAAGCCACAACAACATTTCTTTAGTTTTAATACTTGTAAGGAATAAAATGTAAGATACATATGTCATATTAATTGTGTACTTAGAAGGTTTTGTTAGTAGGTTTTTGTCACATTTGGTTAGAGGTAGGCTAGGTCATGCCACCTTCTTTCAGTTTTTATCCTAAGCTGAAAAGCCGCCTCCGGCTCCAGACAGACACATGAAATTGGGATCAACCTTTTCGTCTCAATCTCAAGAAGAAAACATATTTTTAAAAAATTCTCAGACTGTTTCATTAACATTTCTCCCAATTATTTAAATGATTTTTTTTCCTTCCGGGATATTTAGCCAGGCAAATAATTCTATTTGCTGAGAATTTGAGGTTTGCCAAGCATTTAGAGCAAACATACACAGATTCTGAACAGTTGTTTTATTGAGTGTTTTCGTCAAAAGTTTCAAACTATTTGCAGAAGGGTAGAAATCCCTAGAGGTAGGCGGTGTAAATCAACTGTTACCCAGCAGAATTTAATTGATTTATAAAAGCAAGCAGTTTTGCTTTGATATGCAATAACAGCTTTAATTATGATGTGTTTATTTTTGGGGGTGCTTTTACAATGAAGATTTTTCAGTTTAATTTTTTTTACTGCTTTTATGCAGGAAAAAAAAATCCTGTAAGTAACCTTATCCAACTTCAGATTTCTACTCAAATCATTCAAATAACACAGATGATTAGATTCTCATTGCAGATTGTGATGTGTATTCATGAGTAGTTTATTTAAAGGTGAATTTCTACAGGAAATTAGGAGTTAATATAAGAACACAGGGTTATATATCATCTAAGCTGAGCCTTGTGTTACTCATTCCCTCTCTCTTCTTCTTTGCTGTCTTCTCTCTCTTGCCTTTCTCTTTTTCCTGGCGGAGCTGACAGTGGTGTTGCCGTCTGTCTGTGATGTGTCCTGGACAAAACTGTGTGTGTGTGTGTGTGTGTGTGTGTTTGAGAGAGAGAACGAGAGAGAGAGAGAGAGAGAGAGAGAGAGATGCAGGATGGCCAGGCTGAGCTGGGAACGGGGCTCAGATGGAGACAGACAGACAGTTAAAGATGGGCAGAAGAACAAAATCAAAAATTAGAAGAAGAGAGAGGTTGAAAACTGTTGAACATGTGTTGAAAGGGTGGTGTGAGTATGATTTTTGTGATGCGACAGTATGAGCTACACCTGTATGATCCACTAACCTTTCCAGTGACCTTGTCAGTGGTAGAAGATGACCAGCTGAAAGAAAAGTCACACAATAGCACACAGCTGTTTCCTGTGCTTGTGTGTGTGTGAGAGAAAGATGGATATCTCATAGGTTTCTTTAACTTACCTAAAGTACTGCATACTGTATATGTGTGTTCATATGTGTGCTAACAGCAGCTTAGAGGCATTAGGCAGTAGCTCTTCAGCTGCGATCTCACTCTGCAGCCTTGAATTCAAACACCTGCGTCAGTCAGTAATCTACCTCTGGCATTTGCTTATGTGTGCTCATGTATGTGTTTGCTCTGATATTTTGGTTGTGGTTTGTAGGTTTATCAGCTGTATATGTGTCTGTGGGTGTGCACATACTTCCCTGAGGAAACGGCGTATTGCTGCTGACGTAACTGTATGAAAGCCCCAGCATGTTTATCTGTGTGTTTTTTTCCTGTGTTTTTGTGGAAGCATATACATTTTGACTGTTAAAGTTGGGGTTAAAACCCCTGTGACTACCATGTGCACGGGTGACACATGTAGCCTGGGTTTCTTTAAATTCTTCCCCTGTAGCCATTTAGGTGATGCCATGTTATTTTCCACTTAAGATGAATGGTGTTTGGTTGTTTTTTCATTTTTTTCATAGTTATGCTTTTTGGTTTTACTGCTACCGCTTTATTATGCAAGCAAAGAAACCATCTCCAGATTTAGCTCCCTGTTACTCTGCAAAGAGTGCCAGCACAATTGACCTCAGAAGACCTCAAAAGACTTACCATTGTTGCAAAGATTTTTGGATGTTTACATGGAATAGTCATCTTCTGTGCTGCATTTTCAAAGCTAACAGCAGGTGCAGTTATACCTATTCAGCTATAAAAGTAAGACCATATTCATCAGCGTTTCTTTTTTTTTTTTAAAGATTAATCCTCCAAATAGGATATAATCTCTCCTCTATTTTCCCAGGCTATTGTTGATGGTGAAGAGCTTTGAATTAGTCTCTCACTCTCATCTCTGTTTTCCTTTGCTTCTTTAATCTTTTTCTTTTGTATTGACATGATATGACTTGTTGGATTTTACAAAAGCTGATAAGCCTGTTCAAAAGTCAGTTTAACAAGAAGCAGTACAATAATGCCCCTTTTCTGTTTGTCTGTTTTGTTTCCTTTTATGCAAAACACTATTTGTGCTGCTAACTGGACCTCTTGTGTGTCTCTGCATTTCTAGGCAAACCCTTTGGATTCTTCTGTGTGGCTCGCTCTAGTTTTACTCCATTTTAAATAGGACATTGTCTCATCTTTTGTATCCACCTCTGGTATCAGAAATGTAGCAGTTTTTATTCACAAGCTGATCCAAATCAGGATGGAAACTGCATGGCTACAGTTAAAGGAAGCAGATAAATTTAATAAACGCTCCCCAAGAATGCAAAAAGATTTTCACGCTCACATGAAGTGGAAAATTGCTTGGTTAATGAGGAAACTGCACAGTAACACATTGGGAGGCTTGCATAATACAGACGTGGCAAAACCTAGATTTGTATTTAATTGGATAACAGTTGAACATTTTGGGAAATAGAAAAACTTGCTTTGTTACTGAGAGTTTGATAGGTCAGTGTGAAGTTACAGTCAGCAGCCTGTAGGCTTAGTTTAACATGAAAACTGAAACAAGCCTCTCTTTTATGTTTCAGTTTATATGCAGATTAAACAAACAAGACTTAATGTGTAACTTGGGAAGCTTTGTAGGCAATAGTAGGTGGATTTTGTTACATTCAGATGGAGCCTGTCTAACTGTTTCAACCTGCTCTCAGTCATTATGGCTTAGTCAGGCTAGATAGCTGGTCCAGCTCAGTATGAAGAGGAAATCTCTCTTGGCAAGATGGAGAGAAGCATATTTTCCAAAATATCAAACAATTTCTTCCAAAAAGTAAATTTGAAAGTTTTGAAATTAAAAATCTCAGCGTATGGTGACAAACATAGTGCCTTTTCCTTTAGGTAAAAACATAGCTTTCGCAGTTCCCATGTTTTCTTTCCCAAGGGGTCACCACAGCAGATTAATCTGCATTTTTAATTTGGCAGAGTGTTTATGCCAGATACCCTTCCTGATGCAACTGTCCACGGTGAGAGGGGCTTGTGTCCCCACCTGGACTTGAACCGGGGACCTTTTGCTTGTAAAGTTTGAGATATGACCAAGACAAAATCATTTAAACAAACACAAAGAAATAGATTAAAACAGTTTTCATGCGAGACTTTTATGTGAAATTACAACAGTGTTCTCAATGCATTTGTACATAAATCACGTGCAAGTGTTCTCATAACTAACATGCCACTTATCTCTGTACTTTCCCAGGTAGGGCAGTTCAGTCAATTTCTCCATGAATGTACGTCACAATGATGATGACAGACCAGATTCCACTGGACTTGGCTCCGCCCCCCCTCCTGAACGGGGAGGTCCCTCTTATGCCTCACATGGTTAACGGTGATGCAGCACAGCAGGTAAATACTTACTGACGCACCTATGCAAACACACAAGCATGTGCACACAAGCGCACATACACATCTGTCATTTGCATTCCTTGCAGAATGCTATTCAGATGCATGCAAGAATACACATCAACCTTGCAGGCGCTTCCCTTTGTTCCCATTTCACCACATGCCACTTGGATTGTTGCTCCAGGCAATGAAAAACTGCAATGCTGTTACAGAAACACACTTATTGTGTAACAGGAACAAAAATAAGTGGCTCGATAGATATAGGTATATTCTCATGCATCATTTGTTCCTTAGAAACAGTTTTTCAGGCAGTAATTGCTGAGTGGCTTTATTGATGGCTCTCAGGCTTGTGGTACTTCGGAAAGGGAGTCAGCTGCTTCTCTGTGACATACTGATCTTATCAGATGCTGTAGAGCCAGCTGGATCACCTTCAAAGTACAAAACCGCACCCGGGCTCTGCACAGGCCAAAAGAAGCGATCAACATAATTAAAAGCATCACAGCTAATTGACATGGGTCTAATCCCATTGTCACACACACATTTTTACACTGCGTGCTTTTGGTAGATGAGGGATGATGATGATGATGTTTATGTGTCATCTGTAGCCTGTTCCCTCACAGCCCAGAGGAAGCATCGTGGGAGTGTTTTGGCTGCAACACATAACAGTTATGGGGGGGTTTTGGCTACAGCACACAGCAGTTAGGGAGCTCTTTTTATTGTAACACCCTACAGTTTAAACTTGGTTCCCAGTATGGAATCGGTGATCTAGACCCATGATTATATAGATTTGACTCTGCGTGTGTGTGTGACCATTTGTTTGTTTCTTAGTCTGTCTGTGTGTATTTATTTTCTCTTACCCTTTCAGTGTCTGTGTGGGCACACAAGTGTCTGTGTTGAGTCTGAGTACATACTTATGTGTTTTTCGGCTTGCTTGTCTATCAGTTTTCCTGTTTGTCTGTATCTACCTATCTTCACCTGTTTATGAGTGTGTTTAACAGTCTATGGCTTTTGGTACACAAATACACGTACATGACTGTTTGGATGCAAGAGCATATCATTCTACAATAATTTGTGTGTAACAAGGTGATCTGCTAGAATTTCAGCTTATCATAAGTAAAACAAATATCAAATTCCCTTCTTTGAATTTTCCTTCTTTAATGATATGTACACTTATTGGCCACTCTATTATGTACACCTGTTCAAATGCTAGTTAATGCAAATATCTGAGAATTGTGAAGAAAGGTGATGTAAGCAACTTTGAATGTGCAATGGCTGTTGGTGCCTGACTATTTCAGAAACTGCTGATCTACTGGGATTTTCCCACACAACCATCTCTAGAGCTGACAGAGAATGGTCAAAAAAAGAGGAAATATCCAGTGAGTGGTGGTTATTTGGGCAAAAATGCCTTGTTGATGCCAGAGATCAGAGGAGAATGGCCACATCAGGTGGCACTCCTGTCAGCTACAACAGAAGCTACAATTTGCACAGGTTCAGAAAAACTGAACAATAAAAGAATGGGGGGGGGAAAAGCCTGGTCTGATAATTCTTGATTTCTGCTGCAGTATAAACAGCATGAAAGCTTGGATCCATCCTGCCTTGCATTGATTCAGGCTGGTGGTGTTGGTGGTGTTATGGTGTGGGGAATATTTTCTTGGCAAATTTTGGCCCCCTCTTTAGCCATACAGAATAATTTAAATGCTACAGCCTGAGTGTTGTTCCTGACAATGTCCATTCCTTTATGATCACAGTGTACACATCTTCTGATGACTGGAGGATAACATTCCATGTCACAAAGCGTTCACTGCACTCAAATGGCCCCCACAGTCACCAGATCTCAATCCAGTAGATCACCTTCAGGATGTGGTGGAATGGTAGATTCACATCATTGAGAAATTTGCAGTAACTGCCTCACACGATCATGCCAATATGTATCAAAATCTCTGAAGAGTATTCCTAGCACCTCGTTGACTCTAAGCCACAAAGAATTTATTCATTTCAGAGGGACCAAAGTAGGTTCTGCCAGTACTAGCAAGCTGTCCCTAATAAAGTGGCCAGAAAGTGTATAATGCAATGTCACTGTAATGGTGAGAAACCTTATTCAGTCATTGTCATTTTTCAATTTAATGTGGAGATGGGAAACCAGTAAAGCCTGGACCTCCTCCAGTGAAGTGTATTGAATGATTTGCATTGTTGAGTACTGTTGTGCAGGGTACTGATTGTGGATTTTTCTGTCGTCTTATTAGCAGGCCCACACAGAATCTGCGCCCTGCAGATTCTGCAGAGTTTCCTCAGAATTTGAAGAGTAACAAAGCAGAAAACATTCTGCAGATTTGCTCCCCTGGATTGCCACAGAAAACGATGAAAAAAAAATCTGCCAATTCAATTCAGGCCTGCTTATTAGACAGCATTTATGCACAAACAGACACATGCACTCATACACAGGCACTGCTCCACCGTGGTATATCAGTCTAAGTCACAGCAAATATGGCTTTTATTGAATAATGCTGTTCTTATTGCAGTGTTTAATGATAACTTTGTTCTATAGCATACTGTGAAACATTACAAAAGATTGCAATCTCCTTTTGACATAACTTAAAAGCAATCTGCAGCTTAAATCTTTACTCTGTCAAACTGTGGGTTAATTGGATGGTTTCAGGAACTATGGCTTTGTATTTTCTAAATAGCCTGAACTATAAAGCCTCTTTCTGCTGCTGTGGCTGAGGCTCATAGATACATTAGTATTTAAAGCCAAATATTATGCCACAATTGTGGGCAAAACATGATATTTCATAAAGGTCCTGTGTTCTGTTACATTTAAAAATATAAAACCATGTATTGGCTGAACATTCAACTGTTTCCATGCTTAAGAAGTGCATCTGTCTGAAATGTTTGTAAATCAATATTTTCATCCTTGATTGGACTGTTGTCTCTCATTTTTTTTTCCTTTGAAAATTTAGAATCGCTTAATAGAGTTCAATGTGCTAATTTATTACTGCCTGTTATTCCTTTAGCAATGGTATTTACGCACACTCTCATCTGAAGTTTTTTGTTCTTGTTCATTTGTAAAGTGGTGTCCAGAACATATACGGTGTTCAGTGACATTCCCATCCATTTCCATATCTGGCTGCTGTTATGCAAGTAAAGTTTAACTCATAGTTGATTGGGTGTGTATATAACTGAAAGCCTAATCAAAAATATATCTTAATAAATTGTATTTTTTATGATGCAAGTGTAGATATAATCATTGGGAAAGAGAGGAAAAAGGAGAGACACATCATGGCAATTTTTTCTGAGCAATTTTTTCCCCAAATCACAGCAACTGTAATACTGGATAAGTGGTGTTTCGTAGTGTTTCTCTGTTTGACTTGTTCTAGCAGTCTTCGCAGATAAAAATCAGAAGGAAAAGAGAATAAATACTAAAACTGTGGTACAGTCACAAAAAGCAACACTTTAGCAATAACCTTGGTTGTGTCTAACCTTAACATGAAATCCAATATACTATACAGGATTTTAACAAACATACTGGTGACATATCAGAAGGATTAAAGAACTTAAGGCAAATGAGGCCAGAGGTGGTAACTCATATCCTTTAAAAATAAGTGTGTGCTAAATGTACTTCATTCCATACAGTGCCTAGTTAACGACTTGCAGTCCTGTGAAGAAAAGAGCACCCTTACTGCTTCCAAGCAGATTTATGAGGGTAAGTAGCAGTCAGGTGCTGCTAATCAAGTGTACTTGATTAATTGATCATCAGCAGTTGTGACCACCACAATAAAATCTGAAGTTTTGGCAGTTGGCTAGTCTGTGTTTGTGTTAACAGAAGGCTACAATCTTCCCATGCATGGCAGTCCCAGTAAATTCACACCAAGGTCAGATCATACAGTGTTAGAAGAAATTGCAAAAAACCCAAGAGCTACATCTCAGACTCTGCAGGCCTCAATTAGCTTGTTAAATGTTAAATCAAGCTCATGTACAATTAGAAAAAGACCACAACAAGTATGGCTTGTTTGGAAGGGTTGCAAGCAGAAAACCTCTAAAGAACATGGCAGCGCCGCTTAGGTTTCTGAATTTGCATCTCAACAAACCACAAGACTTCTGGAATAATATCCTTTGGACAGACAAGACTAAAGTGGAGATTTTTGGCCATAATGCACAGTGTCAAAATTGGCGAAAACCAAATATAGAATATCTGCATAAAACACCTCATACCAGCTGTCAAGCACGGTGGTGGACAGGTGATAATTTGGGCTTGTTATGCAACCACAGGACCTGGGCACTTTGCAGCCATTGAATCGACTGTGAACTCCTCTGTATGCCAGAGTATTCTAGTGTCAAATATGAGTCCACCAGCTATCTACAGCAGAATGGCTGAAAAAGGAAAGCGCCAAGGTGTTGCAATGGCCCAGTCAAAGTCCAGACCTCAACTCAACTGAAACGCTCTTGCAGGACTTTAAGAGACCTGTGCGTGAATGAATGCCTGCAAACCTTAATGAAATGAATCAATATTGTAAAGAGGAATGGGCCAAAATTCCTCACAATGATGTGAGAGACTGAAAGTAACACAGAAAAATCTATCTATTGCTGTGAAAGCTGGTTCTACAAGTTGCTGAATTATGGGTTCTTCTTCTTCTTCTTCTTCTTCTTCTTCTTCTTCTCCTCCTCCTCCTGGCTGGTCCTGTTAGGGGTCACCACAACAGATCATCTGTCTCCATCTCACCCTATCCCTTGCATCCTCTTCCCTCACACCCTTTGCATGTCGACTGATCTGGTATGGAAGTCCTGTTTTGAATCTGCATATTCGATTTGGCAAAGATTCTATGCCGGATGATCTTCCTAATGCAACTGTCCCCATTTACCTGGGTTTGGGACCGGCACTAGCCATACACTGGCTTATGGGCCCCTGTGGCCAGAGTCCTGTCAATTTTTTTTTTTTTTTGCACAACTGTACCTCAGAAACAGCAAACTACCACATACAGCCGTGTTCAGACTCAATGGTTCGGTTTGCATTCATACTGCTAAGAGGAATTCTGAAGTGATGTGACAGCACTTCTTATGGTGTTCATCATCTTGTAATCCTATTTCAGCGTCTTCACTTTCTCTCTACATTGCTTGGAGTGAAAATCACATTGCATTTCTGCTGTTGCATATAGGCTTAGTGAAGTCTGAGCTTCACTGATCATCTATTTCTCCATGTTTTGTTCCATTTTAAGGCTGATGTTGAGCATTTTTGTTTACATGGCTAATGTTTATACTTTTTTATGACAGTTGCTGGCAGTGCATTCATGTGTTCAACCAGTCACCGTCAAATTATGTCTGGACCAATTACAGTACACCTACTCACAGTTACTCTTATCCTGAGAAAATTACTCTTATCCTCCTACCACAGTAGGAGGTAAAGAAGATCCTAAAAATAAAGTTTTAACAGCTATGATATTCCCCAGTTACCAGAACAATAAAAAAGTTTCTGTGCCACCTATAGACACATTGTGTGAACTGTGCCACTTTCATGTAAAACTATCTTCTGGACTATTTTCTGTCTTCAGGAGTTCATAAATCTAACACAGAGCCCTGCTATTCCAGTTATATATTTTGAAATTAGCCTGCTCATGTTATCAAAACTAACATGCTAGGGGACTGTTTTACACATTTTATGATCCTTGCATGTGAAGGTTTAAGCTGTCACTCCAC